>JAVJIF010010038.1:0-144723 GCA_038442645.1 Agave tequilana
AGTTGTTGCGTTATGGGACTCATCAAAATTTACCTCTTCTAAACTGTTTATCTTATGAGATTATTATATCAATACCCTATGACATGGTTTACTCATTGAGCTGTCGAGCTCATTTTATTTCTTTATATCTTTTCAGGTTTGGATAAGGGTAAGGGACCTCTCTAACTGGAAAAGTTAAGTTATGGATTGCATGACTTATTGTGGTATCATTTTGACTTGGCCTTGTTGTATTAAATGTGTATGTAAGGACTCTACTTTAGTCCTCTTTCTTTTGTGGATCATGTTGGGAGTACTCGATGTATATTTACCTTTGTAATATTGAGACTAGGGACTCTTATTTGATGTAATGTTTGGATCGTGAACTTCTTGGATATGTTATGTCCATGATTTCGAAAGATGGTTATTTGTGGGAATGAAATATATTGGAAAGTTAACTCTTGTGATTTATTCAATGAAAAGATATATGCTTGCGATGGAGGATGCAAGTTATGATATATGTATATAGTTAAGGTTTGGTGTAATGTGGCATGATAAGTAGGCCGTGTGGGCCGAAATCTTTGATGGAATTAAGTAGGCCTTAGAGCAGAAATTGTTGATTATTGTAAGTGGGAACCAATGGAATATTAAGGATGATGCTGCCAAAATTTTCTTATATTAAGAATATTGGAGATAATTGGTGTTTTAGGCCTAATCTTGTCATTAGAAACTGGGACCGTTACATAAGCGCACGTGGTTGGTTAAAAAAAGAGGTAGCTAAAGCGAGCAAATTTTGAACCTTAGTTTTTCCTAATTACGTTTTGACATAGCGGTGTGTAGCAAAATACCCATTTTTTTATTAATAATCAAATATAATTTAGGAGCATTTAGCTACACCTCCTATGTCGAATCATAATAAGGAACAAACTTAACTTCATAATTTTATTCGCTTCAGTCACCTCTTTTTTTAAAGTAAGAATGTGCGTCCACTTGTCAAGCGCTGAAGCGCTCATCAACAGCGAAGACGAAAATACCCCTAAGTAGTCGCTTCAAATAAAGAGGACCGCTTCAAATGTCTTATTTCTTAGGACTGCAATAATGATCGCAATCCTCACAAGATGATCACAGTATGGATGGCCGCAGTCCTCACAAAATGATCACACTCCTATTTCTGAGGATTGCAATCATGATCGCAGTCCTCATAAAATGCACTATTTAAAGGAACTGTGATCATAAAAATATCATGTTTCTGAGTTTTTATATGATTGTGAACATGATCACAATCTTTTTTATTAGGATTATGATCATGATCGCAGTATTCATAAAAATGTTTATATATGAGTTTTTATGAGGATCGCGACCATGATCGCGGTTCTAAAATAGGACTGCGACCATGACCGAAGTCCTCACAAAATGCCCTATTTCTCAGGCAATCCTCACAGAACTCATCGCAAGTATGAGCAAAACGAGATCTATAAAAAAGTCGATTCCGAAAAAATATCTAGGGGCTCCCTACCCCCTTCCAACTCCTACGGTTATATGACCGCGAAGGTCGACCCGCGAATTACCCTATGTAAGGGTCAAGGTTGAGGGGTGAGAACTGTCAGGTGCAATGGGGAAGAGAAAAATAAAAATAAAAATATATAAACAAGTGGTAGCTGGGAGGAATGAATTTTTACTAATGTGCATGAGGTTGTAGCGAATCAAATTATGATACTGAGTTTTTTTTAATTATGAAGTAAAGTAGGTGACTGTAACGAAATATTATATATAATTTACAGATTCTCTTGCTTTTTTTTTGTTGTTGTTTTAAATGAAGTCTATAGCTCTTAAGATTTTCTTACTCAACCATGTTTTTTTTATCTCTTATGTGGATAAAATTATAAGATTGGATAATCCAAATTTTAGGTTAGTTATTGTTTTTGAATACTCAAGTGAATTCTAGATTAATTAAGTGGGTCTGCTGTCTGCATCTAAAGTAATTCTTATAGTTAATAATGAATTTAGAATGTAAACACGCATGACAAACAATTTGAATCTGTTAATAGATAGTCGTGATTCCTTGCTCTCTTTGTATTTCAGCTTATAAAATATATATATTAGCCTCTTTTTATCTTGAATATAAATCATAATCCGATCTTGTACTTGAAATCTCTTATTTCTCAATCCAACTTCTTTCCACGTGAATCAGGTTTCTTTTAGAAAGTATAATTAATTTTTTTATTTTTCTTCTGAAATATAAGTCACAATCTAGCGCAAGCGAGATCTGAATCTTAGACTAACCCTCTGCACAGATGTTTTACGACTGTGCTGTTACAACGTCACTTGTTTAAATATAATTAAATTATGTTTGATTATTATAACCACTAACCTAATTAGTCTGTTAGCAGTGATGCGCTCAACTCCAGCGTGCCTATATACATACCCATTTGAAAGCCAAAATTGCAGACGAAGGTTCTAAAAGTCAAAAAACAGAATACCATTTCCCAAGTACAACTACAAGTGCATCGCACGGGCCAACACCTGGATCACGCCCCGCCAAACTGTAGGACAGTTTCTTCTTTTGGGCCGTTGGATGGCTCTGACACGGTTCTTTAATTGGCAATTAAATCGCATAGCTAGGGGCATAGTTGGAAAGGCGGGAATTAAATGATATTGGACTTCGGCCACCAACCCCCTTCGATGCCCATAATGGGCCAGTTATGAAAGAGGAAGGTTCGTACGGACGATTTGAAAGCGACCCCCCGAACTCAATTTAAATCGTTATTTATTTATTTATTTATTTATCTTAAAGATCTAGTTGGAGTGATAGAGGTACTCTGTTTTTCAACGGAGCTGTACTCCCTTGTCTACACTGTTGGGGGGGAGGAGACGTGGGGAGAGAGAGAGAGAGAGAGAGAGAGAGAGTTGGGAGTAGATTTTAAAGGGTCGGGGGTGACAGCGACAGCAGGATGACGGGTTTGAAAGAAGGTTGACCTCATCGTCTCATCATCCATCCCTGATCCCTGTTCAGTTACCGCGTATGCTGTCCCTGTCACCTAATTCCCAAACGGGATCTTTTCCAATCTATTAAATTGTTTTTGTCCATAATACCCTCGCAGCCTACCACTCTCTTGTTCTTGAGGGCCTGTTTGGTTAAGGGTGGAAGTGAGGAAGTGAGGAATTGAGGAAGTAGTAATAATTCCCTTTGGAACTTGGGAATTGGTTAGTAAGTTTTTTGGTGTTTGGATGTTGTTGGGAAGTGTGATTTGAAAAAATTTTGCCTTTTCTGACGTTTGGATGGTAATGTGAAAGTGGAAGTGGAAAAGTTGACCACAAAGTTGACCATAAAATAATATTAAAATAAAAATTAATTAAGAAAAATAAAAAATAGACTATAATTAGAATGCAAGTGAGATTTACATGGTCAAAAAATTAACTATTTTGTGCTACAATTTATTATAAATGTGATTTACATGACCACAAAATTAACTGTAGCACTCTGGAAGTGAGGAAATGGTTGTGTAAAAGAGAAAAGATAAAAGTAAAAGAGGTTTTTCTTATTTCCTTTTCCGGTGTTTGGATATATAGGAAAGTGAGCAATTATACTTCCCTATTTCCTTACTTCCGCCCACTTCCTTGCAACCAAACAGCCCCTGAATGTATTTTTTTTTTCCTTTAAGAATACATCTCAATTTTTGGTATAGGAATTACGAAAACTAATGTTGTGTTTTGGTTGGCGGTTAAAGCGGGGATTATTCATTTCAACCGAGGTCATAACATCAAAGTAATCGTCATTTTAGCCCCTTACTTCTCTTTCAAGTAATTACTAAGTAATCAACACGTTTCACTGCTCTTTCAAGACATTCAATAACAGTTAAAATCTTATGCCTCCATTCAAACTCTATCCAGATAAAACTTTAAAAGTGATTCAAAGGGGCCGTTTGTTTCGCGTAAAACTCCGTAATTCGTAAATGACTTACTACCCAGTTACAATTACGGCGTTTCTTTGGACCGTAATTCGTAAAAGACTTACGTAACTCAACTAACACTCACTTGCAACCCAGTTACCACTCACTTACAGCCCAGTTACAGTTAATTTTGTGGTCATACAAATTTGTAATATTTTTTATATTAATATTAAAATTTTTTAATATTTAACTTTTTTAATATTTATTTGCAGTATTAAAACTTTTAAAATCACCAAATAGTTAATTTTGTGGTCAACTTTTCACTTACGATTTATACATTACGACAACCAAACACCGTAAAGTACAATACACTTTTCCACTTTACAATTTTATATTACCAACCAAACACCGTAAAATTTACTTACATGTAACTCATTTACAATTGTAAAAGACTTTACCAATTACAACTACGAATTACGGCCAGTTACGACAACCAAACAGACCCAAAGTTCACTAAGAATTTGTAACAGTTGCTTCTTGTGAGATGGTGTGTTTTTTTTTTTTTTGCAGAAAAAAATATACGTGAAAACGGAGTCACGACGAAAGTCGGCGATGTATATACGCGAGGAAAATATCTCCCGCATATACGCTAAGCCTAAAATGACCTGAACAAGTTATATAATCACTATAGTAAATCAATATCATTGCAATGTCACATATAAACTTTCACACATGATGACATGAAAAGAAAATGGAATAAGCATGAGTCCAATGCATAGATCATGAAAGCGATTGAATATAGAAGATACAGAAAATACCGAGAAAAGATGATCGAGTAAGAGAGAACTCTGGCTCCTCAAGATGCCTGTAATCCTCTCCAAAAACCTGATCAGTAATAAATAGCCACAAATCTAAATATGCAAATTCAGAGAGTCAAAAATGTGTAAGAATAAACTAGAAAGTGCATGTGCAAATATGAGAAGATAAAGAAAATATATATACGAGAATAAGAAATGACATGAATAAAGTAAATAAACAGTAATGTGGATAGCACACAGTAGAGTGTGTATCCAGTCAGGTATTCAATTAGGTATCTATCACAATGTATATATCAGGCGGGTAGAATCAGTCAGTACTAGAGTCAGATGTCCAATCAGGTCATGTGTAACATCGAGTGTCCAACATACATACATGTATCAGGTAAAGACAATCAATTGCAGTAGCTTATATTTATTATATCAGCGAACACCAATTTCCACCTGTAATAGACGTATCCCATACTACGTCTATGACACGTGTCAATCAGGGTCCTAAGTTATCAAAACTGATTAGTTGGAGATATTGTCCATGCTTTAGGTGGGTCCCTGTAACACCCCATCCTCAGTATACGTACCCAGCTATGTGTCCTGATTTTTGGAGCGTTTATTTATTTATTTATTTATTTATTTATTTTCTGTTATTTAAATTCTTACTCATATAGCAGTACTGCATGATTTGACCTTTTTGGTATTCAGATTTGACCGATTTCAGTTTCAAATATTATTTTTTAATATTCTAGATTTTTCATGATTTTCGGGAATTTTTCAGAATTAAATTGTAAATCTTCAAAACCGGTGTCGACCAGTGTCGCTGACCGACTTTCGGATTTTTAATTTATAAACGGAGTTGAAATTCTAGAAACAGATTTCACATTATTTCTTAAAATCATATTTTCTATCTAAATGAACTTTTGGAGATTTTTAGAATTTATCAAAAATCCGGCCTACCCGGTGTAGATACCGTCCACAGTGAATTCCAGAATTTTTATTTTAAAAATGAAATTTAATTTCTAAAAACTGATTTCACCACAAATCTTAAAATAATATTTATTATTTTTTGAGAATTTTGGGAAACTTTTCAAGATACTTCATTTTTCAGGCTTTTCCTGAGTTTCCGGTGTTTTCCCAGATACCGGAATTCTATCCGGATATTTTACTTTTCTCTCTCCTTTCCTGACGCGAGACCCACCAAAATCTGGGTTCAGCAGTAAATGCGAAGATTCTCTCCATCCCGCATTTAATGTTATGTCCCTCAAGAAAATCAACCCAGATCAGGTCATCCATGCTTTTTTGTCTTTTCTATCAACGCAACACTCGCGTTTTCCTTTTGGACGCGAATCCCATTTCCCGCGTCTGGTTCCCTTTTGCCAGACGCGGATTTTATTGAGGGGGACGCAGCCCATTTGTTGGATGAAACGCATGTTTCATAAAGTGGAATGGCAACTTGTAAATATATCAACTCCCTTATATATATATATTATATATATATATATATATATATATATATATTCACACTCCCATCTTCTCTCTCTTTCATTATTTTCTTTCATTCTCCCTTTTCCAGCAAGCACAGCCAACGAAACAGCAGCCAAGCCTTCCCTTGGCCGGCCACCTCCCTCCATTTTTCATCTCCTCCACCACCAACTTCTTCCACCATTTCCTCCACCATTCTCCCCTCCATCTACTCCACCATTCCAACAACAACAACCACAACACCATCTTCATCACCATCTTTGTAACGGTCCCAGTTTTCATAATTTTTCCATATATATATACATTAAATTGATCCACAGATCACCATAATGATCTCCAAATTTCTTAAAATTTTCGGCAGCACTTCCTTTGAAAATACGAAGTTTACTCTGATACATAGATACATACAATTCCAAAATTTCTCATAAATCTATATCCATAAACCATATCCCACGCAGTTATATCTCATTTTCGGCTTGACATCGCCTACTTAAATTCTCACACGCTTATTATAGGAATACTACACAAGATAATAATTTAAGGACTTACTTAAGGATAATTTCCTTAGTGTCACCATCTAACATAATCCAACCCAAGATAATACCCATTAAGAGTTCATACACGAATCTACATATATACATCATCTCCATGTACATGAATATAACCACATTAATTAATTACAAGCCGTTATGGAAGCTTAATAGGCCCACACAGTGAATGTTGTACACCCTTTCAGTGCTCTACCCTTGCCTTTAGCTGTTTATCCCTGGCTAGCCCTGAAAACATGAAGCTATGGGGGGTGAGCTCGACAGCTCAGTGAGTGGAGTCAATTTCATTCATAAAAATAAAGCATAGCATTAACGATGTATAATATTCATGGTACTTGAAGATAAAATGAATGTGGCACATGAAGTATGTAATAATGCATCATTCTTTATAATTGTGTATTTGCTTCCAGCTATTATTGATAGATGCACATAGGACCGGTATACGGTGTCTCCACTACCTCATACAATAACACATTAAAATATTCTTAGTGTCACACACTCACACAAACGTATACATCAAGTATAGCCATTTATTCACAATCACTTGCAAAATACAAATATAAGCATATCACCAATGCCATTCAATGTAAAAGTAATTCCCCCGTCTTCCACCTCCTACCGGCTCCCGCTCGGCCCCTTCCTCCTTAATAATTCGTATATATAAAACATGTAAATTTCCCCGTCTTCCCCCCTCCTACCGGCTCCCGCTCGGTCCCTTCCTCCTTTTATATATATACATAATTATATGTCAAATCCCCGTCTTCCCCCCTCCTACCGGCTCCCGCCCGGCCCCTTCCTCCTTTAAACACAAATGCACCATGCACGGTTAAATTATAATATTCATCACAAACAATTTAAAACTAACTTACACGTCATTTCATATATGGAATGATACTCTCGATGAGTACTTGCCCATTATCATGTATTCTTATGCAAAATTAGTATCCTTGTCTTAACCAAGCATAACACATATACATATATGTGTTGGCCCAATGGCTTTCCACTCTAGTTTTGATGATGATCAACACTCATGTAGTTATGTTTACTAATATTCTTGTGTTTCTAAGTTTCAGATCATTAACAGGATATTAGTTGGTGATTAGCTTCAACAAGATGATTAGAAGCTATTCATGATGATTCCGGTGCCAAAGCTTAAAGATCATACCTTTGCACTTGGAGAATCACGGAGTTTGGACCGAGTCTACTTGGAGATGAAGATCGTCAAGAAGACTTAGGTATCCTAGTTTAGATTATGAGTTTTAGATCCATTTGTAAAGCTTAGTATAGTTGATATGCTCAAGTGCACAAAACACACACGTTTCATGATTTGGTTTTTGGTTTTCATGAATAGTTGATCAAAACAAGTTTACATATGGTATATGTATAGTAGATGTTTTCTATTTATACATACATGCTTTAACTTGGTAAACAAACTTATTTTGATATCCCTATTCATGTTTTGGAAAAATCAAGTTTGACAAAATACAGGTTTTGTTTTTGATAAAATTTGCAAGACTCTAAAATGAATTGATATGTTGATATATTGTCTTAAAATTTTTATCACATGTTTATGTTTTAACATAAAATGATAAAACAAGTTTTAGAAAAACATATTTTTAGAAAAACAGTTTTTATTGTGATTAAAACTATTTTTTAGATTTACTGTGAATTTATGGGATTTTTATTGAGTGAAAAGACCTATTTTCAAATCCCGTATCTGTGCAGTTCTGCACTGTGCCTGCCAGGCCAGTTCGGTCGACCGGACCGGTCGACCGCACCAAGTGGCCGGTCGACCGGGTCGGTCGACCGATGTGCACAGACGTGCACGCTGGCTACACATTGTAGTCGGTCGACCGGACCGGTCGACCGAGTTGAGAGTTCAACTCTCAGGATGTTTCGGTCGACCGGGCCGGTCGACCGCTAGTGCCCAACGGTCACTTTTCTGACCGTTGGCGGTCGACCGGGCCGGTCGACCGACGCCTGTCAGAGCTGCCAGCTCAGCTCTAACGGCTAGTTTTCTGTTTGGCCTATATAAACTCCATCTCTTTGGGGATTTTAGCCAAGTTTTTCAAGAGAAAAAAATACTAGTTTTCTGAAGTGTTTAAAAGAGTTTTCAAAAGAGTTTTAAGTGCAAAAACTTCTCATCTTTATTTGTTTTGGGTTTATGAAAAATCAAAGAAAACTAGGTTTTGGGATTTTGATTTGGTATTTCATTTTCTATCTCATACAAGAGATTTCCCAAGTAGTTTTTCTTGTTGCTTGTTTCCAAAAACACTTTGATTTCACACTGAGCTATATCATACTATCCTAAACTATTAGGATCTTTGTTTTGTGGAAGAAGAAAGAAAGAGAGAGTTTTGAGGTTGTTGTTTGTAACCTCTAAGTTGTACACCCTTATTCTTGTTGTATCCCTCTTAGGTAGAGGTGATCGGGTGATTGTTTTGTATCCCTCAAGTGTGAGGTGATTGAGATTGGTTGTGAGCCTCTTCGGTAGAGGTGTTGTTGTTGGTTGTTGTTGGCCTCGGTGGAGGTTGTATTGAGAGAGGAGTTAGGTACTCCTAGAGTTATAAGAAATCCTCTTTGGTAGAGGTTCCCTCGGTGGGAGTTGAGATAGTGAAAATCCTACACGGTGGTGTAGGCGGGGATGTAGAGCAAGGTGCTCGAACCTCGAAACAAATCTTAGTGTTTGCGTATTGATCCATTGTCTCTCTAACTCTCTCTCTTATATTTGTGCAAAGCATCATATTCATATCATATCATATTTGCTTGTGTTGTGCATATTTCATATTGCCTTGCATTTATTCATATTGCTATTCATTCTTATATGCTTGGCTTGATTGTGTGTATTTTATATTGCTTGGATTGCTTGTGTGTGTGTGCCTAACTTATACTCATCCAACAAGAGCTTCACATAGCACCTCAACCCATTTCAAGGGGAATCAAGGGGAGTTAGTCCAGAGCCTCGAAAGGGGAATTCGGGACACTTGTTGTATTGTATTAGTTTGTGCATAATTTGCATTAGCTTCCGCATTTAGCGCACTTAGTTTGCATTAAGTTTCTTAGATTAGCACTTACACCTATTCACCCCCCTCTAGGTGTTTTTCAATATGTACAACATCAAATAACATACACTAATCACATTCATGTCACCCAAAATGAATTCTATTCCGTAACATGCATGTCAATGCCATTGTAAACTATACTTAAAAATGCAAGCCACATATGATATTTGGCAAAATGCTAAATTAACAAATTACTATAATATTTGCGATTTAATATAAAGCGGTCCAATTTATTTTAAAACCCCACTCACCATAAAGTTGAGCGTTCTACAAAAGGTTCGTACCGAGCACCGCTTCTTGTTCCTTTCCGAATAATCACCTCGGGCACCGACATGCTAATCCCCCTATTTAATAGTAGCAACAACATCACATAATTTAACTCTTAGTTAAACATCAAGTGGATTACAATGCTCTTGTAGAAGAGACCTATTTTACCATTACATATTGCTAGCCTCTTACCCTTGAGAGTATACCAACATGATTATTATGGCTATCTCACGGTTTCTTATACAATAATTTGTTTCTAATTAATATTTTCATGGAGTCCAATACCCAACCCCAATTCTTACTATTAAGCAATATCACATAGCCTCAATTCATTCCAATATTCATGCCCACAATATTCATTTAATTAATAACCTAACCCAACAAGTTCTCACCTTCATTCGGAGAGTTCTTCACCAATCTTTTAGCTTCTACATGAATCCAAACCATGATCCTATTCAAGAGATCAACAAGATATCTTTTAGTGCTAAATTCACCAATATCTTGGAAGGTTATCACTATTTATATGCAAATTTTCTTCTAAAATTTAAATCAGAATTTTATCAAGTCTTAGATGAACTCACCTTAAAATTCAGATCTAGGGCTGAATTTCACCTTTTAAAAACTTGACCTTTTTCTATGAGAACTCCATTTTTCCCCCCCTTCCCTCAAACCCTAGCAAAGAACAAAGGCCATTTTAGTTATGAAATAAATTATAACATGAGAAGGATTAGTGTAGTATAATTAACCTTCACCAAATCTTTGCCTCTGAAAATTTGGGTTTTTAGGAACAAATTTCAGAATTTAGGGCTTTGATTTACCTTTGCAAAACCATTCACAATCTGAATTTTTCCTTTACTTCTTCAATCAACCAAGATCCCCCCCTCAACCAAGCCCACTCGCGGCCTGGGGAGTCGCCCGCGTGGCTGTGCGCCGCCTGCGCCGCCCCCGCGCGGCCCCGCGCGGCCCCCGCGCGGCTGTGCGCCGGCTGTGCGCGGCCGCGCGCTGGTGGCGCGCGGTTGCGCCGCCTCCCTGGCTTCGGCTGAGGGTTAGTGAGAGAGAGAGAGAGAGAGATTAGGGTTTGGTTGTTTTTGGAGAGCCCTAAATTTTTTTACAGAGAAGAAAGAGATTTCTCCTCTCAGATTCTCACGTAAGAGGAGGTCATTAAACAAAAAGGCCCTTAACAATATAATCTTTGCAATTATCAATTCCCCTCAAGTCTTGCCACATGGCCAAGGCTAGGATCAAAATGATCCTAGCCCTACACCTCTTTTCTCCATGCACACCTAACCCTTTCTAATTAAAATTTCTAAATACCAAGTATTACAATTAATTAAAGGGGTATGGTTGGTGGGGTAGTATATACCATGTATAATTATTTTCAAATATTAAAATATATGACACCTTGCATATACATGATTATTCTTTACATAAAACATTGATATTTACATTATCACATACTTGTGGTAATTTATTAACACAAATTTCTCACTTAATCATCAGAGAAAAATAATTAAATTTATATAGATATATAGACATACCAATTAAAATTTGTATTGCCACACCAATTATGATTAGAGTACACCGAACATAAAGTTATCAGTCCCAATTATCCGGCATTATCTCCTGGCAGAGGATTAAGATATTCTTTAGGAAAAGAAATAAATAATAAAAAATTCGGGATGTTACATTCTACCCTCCTTAAGAAAGTTTCGTCCTCGAAACTTATAGCAGGAGGAATAAGATAGGGTCAAATATTTGTAATTCCTCTTCCGATTCCATGTAGCTTTTACAACTTCATACTTAACTTAAAATTTGCACAGGTTTCTAACTGTGGAATACATCCCTTGTTAATTTCAATCAACAATTGATTTTATGAACATTGGCAGTTCAAAACTTTCAGGTTATGCAAGGAGTAAAAATCTATGATGAATTAGAACAAGGTTTCGATCCTTTTTCACACGAATGTTGCTGACCGCCTACATGCTTGATATAACAATTTTACTTCATAACCCATGATAGTTCTTTTAAATAATTTCCCACTTTATTTAAGGTCAAATCCCTTCTTAATATCAATTTTGACCTCGGAGCTTTGAAACTTTGAATGCTTTTCTGGCGGTGGAGTCAGTCGGTAATAATAGATCCAATTTAAACTCAGATATTCGATTGATCTAAAGTGTTATGGATTCAAACTACTTTTCGTATCACAACTTTATCGGATAAGCCTTAACAACCGCTGAAATTTCTAGCGAACTCCCATATTAAATCCTGTGTCATAAGAAATGGTTTACATTTTAATTACTTTACTTGTAGACTAGAACTTGCATCAGTTCCTCCACAAAAATATATATGTCATGATCTAACAAAATAGATGACAAAATTCAAAAACTCAGTGGCTTAATTTACTAAACTTTTATCATTTAATACTTTATTGACGGGACGAAGTTAATTCAATCAAAGAAAGCTAAAGTCATGTCCTTCCATCGACTTATTCATGTATGTGATGAGTACACTAATATCTGATCATCCTCTTTTTCTGAATTAGTTTCCACCACAATTTACCAATTACAGGTAAGTGAACAATCCTTCTTTTACAGATGACACAGAGTGTTTTAATATTGCAGTAGCTGTAACACTTTACTTTATGCTCGTTGTTTTCTAAAATAACAAGAATTCTCTCAAAGTCATGATAAATCCCAATTCTAACATAAATGTATATTACCAAGGTTTCATTATACAGAGTAATACCTCTGGTGGTAAAGTTAATCAATATTCAACAGCTTCAAGTTGATTTGTTGTATCGAATAATTAAAGGCATCAGAAATCCAATTTAGCTTTTCATTGCGACTTGAGTTGCCACAGAATGTTTTGAGAATTTCCAGAGTCATTATTTCATATCATTCTTATCTGTCATGAGAAATTTTCATTCTTCACAATTATTCAATTTCCTTCAAGAATTTCCCGAACTACTATGGTTTTTGAGACCTTAACTATATAAGGATAATTTCATGCTTTCCATTATATTTATCGTATTAACATCTTTTCTACATTACGAAGCCATCCCTCTTTGCTTGCAAGAGGTGAGAAGTTGACCCAGAATTATCTCTTAGCTTTAAATTTAACTTCATTATCAATCAACAGCATAGGTTTTATACCCTATCATATGCTCGATGAATAAGTTATAATCACTGATATTATTATCCACATTTAGAGGTCATAATGTATCAAATTTTTAATTTCCCAAATTTCGAAAGAATTACACTGTGTAAATAATAACTACCCATGTCACAGGTACATCCATACATAAAATTACAATAAGTTACAATTATTGTTCTTATGAATGTTGTTACTTGGTCTGGTTTCATCTAGTGAACTCAAACACTATTTCATTATCTGACATGATGTAACTTAGTGTAATATCAATGACAGTTGCAACTTGCGGTGAGCACCTGACTTAAATCTATATACAATAATTGGTTGAGACATAAGATAAGGATTTGTATAATGTCACCCACATAGATTGTCTCATAACATAATTGCTTCTCAATTCACATACAATGATCCTGCCACTATACATACAAAACAAATGACATTCATACCATCAGTCCCTCAGCGTACTGGTGGACTCACAATTGTATACACAAGTATGCATTGACCATCTTATTAAACACTAGGGTACTTATGATTCTGTTTCTAGATTCATCAAAATATCATCCTCTCTTCATTTCATATTCATACAGTATAAATTATCCCTATATAAAGATGTTCTTCAAAGAGTAACAATTTCATATTCCTAACAATATGACATATCCCTTATATTCTTTTATCTGCGACTATAATCATCCCACACCCAGATTCTTAATAAGGTTCTTCTTGTTCCGATTTATCTTGATTTGCCTGATATTTCAATTACTTTCATATTCCAGTGTCCCATATCACTGGCAGCTCATACTGAGGGCCCGCACCCCCAATAGAACGCATTCGAATCAAGACACGCGGGTATGCCCTCATTCGAACGTATGAAAATAATCAATATCCTGCACTTCGAGATCAATCATACACGTCAGAACCGACAACCCCCCCTTGAAAATTCTTATATACTGTCACGCTATCAATCAAACAATGCACACATACATACATATTAGTCCTATGGATTAATCCCGATACATAAATAACAATTCTAGGTCATATTCCTATGCCTACACTTTCTAGGCCCTATATCTCTGCCTTACTCCTCATTTCTAAACCTTAGCTCTGATACCAACTGTAACGGTCCCAGTTTTCATAATTTTTTCATATATATATACATTAAATTGATCCACAGATCACCATAATGATCTCCAAATTTCTTAAAATTTTCGGCAGCACTTCCTTTGAAAATACGAAGTTTACTCTGATACATAGATACATACAATTCCAAAATTTCTCATAAATCTATATCCATAAACCATATCCCACGCAGTTATATCTCATTTTCGGCTTGACATCGCCTACTTAAATTCTCACACGCTTATTATAGGAATACTACACAAGATAATAATTTAAGGACTTACTTAAGGATAATTTCCTTAGTGTCACCATCTAACATAATCCAACCCAAGATAATACCCATTAAGAGTTCATACACGAATCTACATATATACATCATCTCCATGTACATGAATATAACCACATTAATTAATTACAAGCCGTTATGGAAGCTTAATAGGCCCACACAGTGAATGTTGTACACCCTTTCAGTGCTCTACCCTTGCCTTTAGCTGATATTTATCCCTGGCTAGCCCTGAAAACATGAAGCTATGGGGGGTGAGCTCGACAGCTCAGTGAGTGGAGTCAATTTCATTCATAAAAATGAAGCATAGTATTAACGATGTATAATATTCATGGTACTTGAAGATAAAATGAATGTGGCACATGAAGTATGTAATAATGCATCATTCTTTATAATTGTGTATTGCTTCCAGCTATTATTGATAGATGCACATAGGACCGGTATACGGTGTCTCCACTACCACATACAATAACACATTAAAATATTCTTAGTGTCACACACTCACACAAACGTATACATCAAGTATAGCCATTTATTCACAATCACTTGCAAAATACAAATATAAGCATATCACCAATGCCATTCAATGTAAAAGTAATTCCCCCGTCTTCCACCTCCTACCGGGTCCCGCTCGGCCCCTTCCTCCTTAATAATTCGTATATATAAAACATGTAAATTTCCCCGTCTTCCCCCCTCCTACCGGCTCCCGCTCGGCCCCTTCCTCCTTTTTATATATACATAATTATATGTCAAATCCCCGTCTTCCCCCCTCCTACCGGCTCCCGCCGGCCCCTTCCTCCTTTAAACACAAATGCACCATGCACGGTTAAATTATAATATTCATCACAAGCAATTTAAAACTAACTTACACGTCATTTCATATATGGAATGATACTCTCGATGAGTACTTGCCCATTATCATGTATTCTTATGCAAAATTAGTATCCTTGTCTTAACCAAGCATAACACATATACATATATGTACAACATCAAATAACATACACTAATCACATTCATGTCACCCAAAATGAATTCTATTCCGTAACATGCATGTCAATGCCATTGTAAACTATACTTAAAAATGCAAGCCACATATGATATTTGGCAAAATGCTAAATTAACAAATTACTATAATATTTGCGATTTAATATAAAGCGGTCCAATTTATTTAAAAACCCCACTCACCATAAAGTTGAGCGTTCTACAAAAGGTTCGTACCGAGCACCGCTTCTTGTTTCCTTTCCGAATAATCACCTCGGGCACCGACATGCTAATCCCCCTATTTAATAGTAGCAACAACATCACATAATTTAACTCTTAATTAAACATCAAGTGGATTACAATGCTCTTGTAGAAGAGACCTATTTTACCATTACATATTGCTAGCCTCTTACCCTTGAGAGTATACCAACATGATTATTATGGCTATCTCACGGTTTCTTATACAATAATTTGTTTCTAATTAATATTTTCATGGAGTCCAATACCCAACCCCAATTCTTACTATTAAGCAATATCACATAGCCTCAATTCATTCCAATATTCATGCCCACAATATTCATTTAATTAATAACCTAACCCAACAAGTTCTCACCTTCATTCGGAGAGTTCTTCACCAATCTTTTAGCTTCTACATGAATCCAAACCATGATCCTATTCAAGAGATCAACAAGATATCTTTTAGTGCTAAATTCACCAATATCTTGGAAGGTTACCACTATTTATATGCAAATTTTCTTCTAAAATTTAAATCAGAATTTATCAAGTCTTAGATGAACTCACCTTAAAATTCAGATCTAGGGCTGAATTTCACCTTTAAAAACTTGACCTTTTTCTATGAGAAACTCCATTTTCCCCCCTTCCCTCAAACCCTAGCAAAGAACAAAGGCCATTTTAGTTATGAAATAAATTATAACATGAGAAGGATTAGTGTAGTATAACTTTACCTTCACCAAATCTTTGCCTCTGAAAATTTGGGTTTTTAGGAACAAATTTCAGAATTTAGGCTTTGATTTACCTTTGCAAAACCATTCACAATCTGAATTTTTCCTTTACTTCTTCAATCAACCAAGATCCCCCCCTCAACCAAGCCCACTCGCGGCCTGGGGCGTCGCCCGCGCGGCTGTGCGCCGCCCCCGCGCGGCCCCCGCGCGGCTGTGCGCGGCCGCGCGCTGGTGGCGCGCGGTTGCGCCGCCTCCCTGGCTTCGGCTGAGGGTAAGTGAGAGAGAGAGAGAGAGATTAGGGTTTGGTTGTTTTTGGAGAGCCCTAAATTTTTTTACAGAGAAGAAAGAGATTTCTCCTCTCAGATTCTCACGTAAGAGGAGGTCATTAAACAAAAAGGCCCTTAACAATATAATCTTTGCAATTATCAATTCCCCTCAAGTCTTGCCACATGGCCAAGGCTAGGATCAAAATGATCCTAGCCCTACACCTCTTTTCTCCATGCACACCTAACCCCTTTCTAATTAAAATTTCTAAATACCAAGTATTACAATTAATTAAAGGGGTATGGTTGGTGGGGGTAGTATATACCATGTATAATTATTTTCAAATATTAAAATATATGACACCTTGCATATACATGATTATTCTTTACATAAAACATTGATATTTACATTATCACATACTTGTGGTAATTTATTAACACAAATTTCTCACTTAATCAACAGAGAAAAATAATTAAATTTATATAGATATATAGACATACCAATTAAAATTTGCATTGCCACACCAATTTATGATTAGAGTACACCGAACATAAAGTTATCAGACCCAATTATCCGGCATTATCTCCTGGCAGAGGATTAAGATATTCTTTAGGAAAAGAAATAAATAATAAAAAATTCGGAATGTTACAATCTTCTTACTCCATTACTAACCAAAACAACCCATCTTCTCTACTAACTTCACCACCATTTCCACCACCACCTACACCACCTTAACCACCACCAACCATACCATCTTCTTCTCCTCGTCATTCTCTTTCCAACGAGGTCTAGCTTCGTCCTCCGAAACACCATTTTCAAATCTTCATTTTTTTCATTTGAACTTGTAACGGTCCCAGTTTTCTAATATCTTCAATTTATATAAACATTCTTTTGAACAGACTGATTATCATAATCATCCCCAATCCTTAAAAATTTTGACAGCACCTCCTCTGTATTTTGTCACTTATCCCAAATACAATATATCTCAATATCAGCCTACATGGCTTTTCAAATCCATATACATAATCCAGACTCAGAAATCACCCACACAGTCATAGTAATATTTCGGCTTGACATCGCCTACTTATGGAGAAACATAACAACATAAGCTCTAGAGTTTCCCTCTCGGTATCCATAGAATTTCAGAAATGATAAATTTAGACTTCATGATCATCATATTGATAATACACTTCTTGTTGTCACAACCCAATAAAGATATCTCACATATCAACTTGAAATGAAACTACTACAACGGTTCTCTAAATATATATATACACAAGATTATTCATCTATCTCATGTGTCCACAAACATCATCAACAAGCACAAATGTTCCAGAGTACAAAGTTTGGATTGATCCAGAACGAACCCTGCGCAGCATAACCCTGACCTCTGCCTCCAAGCAACCTGCAATATACCAGTCTGTGGGAGGGTGAGCTCGACAGCTCAGTGAGTAAGGTAGGGATAAATCAAGAAATGATAATATCTCAATGAGAGTATGAATATTCGCGCAATAAAAAAAATCTGAAACAGTAAGAAAACAAAGAATCAGAGGTATCCCATAATTTAATAATCAAGACCCCAGTCTCTAAAATTTCTGAGGACGATCAGACTCTTATGATCGTACTCCCCAATTTCTTTCTTGGATTTTCATCTTTCCGTGTGATAAGGTGTGTGAGTTACATAAACCAACTTTCTCGTCTTATGTGTACATAGTGTGTATTACTCACGTGCCTTGTATTCCACGCTTAGATATACCAACCACCATAGTTATGCCATAAACCTAGTTTATGCATCCAGATAACACATACATCACAAGCCATACTTATATAACATATAATCATATCATACTTCTCATAATACAATATCGCATCACACTTCAAGTAATGCATGGATTTAACCTGTACACTTTCACACAATTTACAGTATTTCATTTCAATCAGCTAATTCTGTGTTCTGATGTTTTCACTATTATATATATGATAACACCCCCAGCATACCCCTAGTGTCACACACACACACACATGTATCACACATAGCCATTCATTCTCAATCATTTGTAAGGATGCAATTATATGTATATCATAGCACCGTCTTCGCACTCTGCCCGTGCCATACGGGTCCCTTCTCCCAATATGATATATAACACCGTCTTCGTACTCTGCCCGTGCCATACGGGTCCCTTCCTCCCAATATATGTATATAATAGCACCGTCTTCGCACTCCGCCCGTACAATACGGGTCCCTTCCTCCGTAACACAATGTGTACATATATAATAGCACCATATCCGCGCATCTAATTCCATAAGATTCATACATCATGCACATCATTTCTGATATAAAAGCAATCATATTCTTAATTAATATTTATCTGTTAGATTGTAGTCTTATAGGAATATTCACACAATTTGCTTAATCAGAACATGCCACTCATATATATTATGTATATCAATCAAGTGATCTACACTCATCATATTCATATCAATCATACTGATTTCTATTCAGTAATGTACATGTCAATGCCCTTGTACACCATATTCTAAAATCCTATATTAAATGCAACACTTATTACACAAGATTGTGTTCAGTTTTAAGTCTGCCTTACTATCCCTTTCATGGTGAACACGAACTAAATATTGTTTCAGTGTCTAATACTCGCAAGACTATCCATGTAACACCCGGATTATTAAATTCTGATTTAAGACCCTAATTTTGAGATTTGGGGTAAACAAAATAATTAGAAATGATTATTTATTTATTTGTGAGAAGTGAAATAAAAATTTGATGAGTATTAAGTTTGTGTAAAAATAATTGGTATGTATACATATGCCTTTAAAATGAATGAATATATATATATATATATACATCATCATGTAGTGGTATTTCTACCATGTAAATTAACTCTCCCCATAATTTAAACCCAAGTATTTTATGTCCTAAACTAGCTAGTGGGCAAGAGGTGGCAACAAATTAGACACTTGGGGATGAGAGAGGGGCCAAGTGGCACCTTAAGGTAATTTTATACCTTTATAAAATTAATAGGTATACAAGGGGGGAAATTGGAAAACTTTCCTATTCTTTTTTTTTCTTCCTTTTCAGTCAACCAAATCTCTCCCCCTCACCCGATGGATCTCTCTCTCTCTCCCTCAATCGCAATCTCCCTCTCTCTCTCGGCGGTGTTGGGCCGCGCGAGGCGCGCAGGCGGGCGGCGAGGATCGGCGACGGGCCAGCGCGTAGGCGGCGCGCGCGGCTGGGGTCGCGGCCGCGGCGGTGCTGCGGGAGGAGCCGCAGCAGCACAGGCTGCGGCAGCAGCCTGTTGCTGCTGCCGAGCCGGGCAACGCGCGGCGACGCGCGCGGTGGCGCGCGAGGCAGCATACACGGGCGACGAAACAGGAGGAGGACCTGGGTGAGGAGTTGTCTTTCCATTTTTCAGATCTAATCCATGTTTAACTTGGAAATTTTCTTTCTGTAGCTCTCAAATAAATTCAGAAATTGTTCTATTTTCAGATCTAGATCCACTCATGTTTAGATCTTGATTTATTCATGATTATTGATATTAATTGTGTGAGAGAGTTTCATCGACCAAATTTCCTTTAGTTGTGAAAACAAATTTCTTTCATTTTTGAGTCATGAAAGTCTACCTGAGATTGGTTACTTTTGATTTGGAGATCAAATTAAGTAATTATGCTTTGGTTGCTTGGTATCTTCTCAAATTGTGGGAATATTGCTAAATGACTAGGGTTCTAGGAATATGTAGATGTGTTGTTTCTTTTGTGATGCTTGAAATAGTAACAAAACTTAAATAAGACGTGAATTGAACTTAAGGGAGGATGCTTATCTCACTCCAAAATTTAAATGCCCTTGTGGTGGTGATCATGTTGGATTTTTGACAGAGATTAAATAAAATAAGTAAGGTTATTGATTATCATGAGGAACGCAAAGTTGAAATTACGGCGGGGAATCCGAGTAGGAGACTACTCAATTTGTAATAATGGCTCGTTCGGTAGAATATAATTAACTTAAGAGAAATTAATGCGAGCTATGTGGTAGGAAAGTAATTATCAGTATAATGATATTCTCATTGCATAATAGTTTTGTCTTAAGTATAACATTCATGTGTCTATAAATATTAGTTGAAGAGAAAACGTTATACTTGGTACAAGTTGTTAACACTTAGAAAGGTTCGCGTTACCTGCATGGTGGCGGGCAAGCAAGATAAGGGGGACAACATTTCATATAATGAACATAAATATTTTGAGTCAGTAGAGTTGGAGCTAAATGTTTCTGAGAGATTTGATTTCGAAGTGTATTCAAAGATCGAATAGATTGTCAAAGCTTTTGTAGAGGTTGGGGGTTGAGTGAGAGTTAAAAGTTGAAGTTCAGAACGTGGTCTCAGTGTGATCTAGGAGTACCAAAAAAATATTCTTCTTGTTAATGTGTTGCTCTAAAATTTTAAGTTAAAACTTTTCTTTCAGGCAATATTATGTCATTCCTCTCATTGAGGATTTAGCATCAAGGAAAGTTTAGCAATATGACAAGGATATTTATACCTGAAAAGAGAGAAATTCTAACTTATATGTTGTGGCGACATAAGATATAGTTTCAAGAATAGCTAATATTATGTAACCACGTAGGATCAAGTGAAGGCCTGGATAATATTGTATCATAGGCAATGTGTAAAAATTCTGTTTTCATAATAGCTCTCTTTGTAGAAAATTCAAGTTGGTGGAAATTTGTTCCTTGAGAATTGGGGCTCATAGTTAAAAGCCATGATAGAAAATTTAAGGATAAGAGTTAAGCCATTATAATTATTCATGTGGATGAGAAAAGTTTTGTTGACCGAACTTCTTCTCAAATTTTTGAAGATCCTCCTTTTAGTCTTCTGAACATAAAATAGATAAAGGGAGCTGAAGAAAATTGTCCACGTGTGGTTACAGTAGAGACTTGGCATCACGTTAGAAAAAAAAAAAAAAAAAAAAAAAAAAAAAATCATGAATACAGATACATCCGTCAAAACTTACGAATCCTGGTATAGTCATTAGAACGCGAGAAGTTAAGAGCTTGTGCATACTCATCAAAGTCACAGCTTGATGTTTATTAGGACGCTACAGATTGAAATCTAGGGTTATCAAACTTTTAAATCTTTGTTTGCGTTATGGTAGTGAGGTGATCCTTTGCTACCACTGGGAGTCGAATAAACATGATGAATTAGATAGAGTTGGGATGTCAGAAACTTTCAGTTAGACTTGTGAACCATATCTGTAATTTAGATTACCTATAATTTTGTGCGCACGCGTGTACGTGTGATTGGTTAAGTACGAATTTCATTGCGTTCTCAAATTGTGAAATAAGACACACGTATATATATATATATATCTCTAAACTCAATGGGAAGCTACGTGATGTCAGACCAGATTCTTGAGCACCAATAGTAGTAATTATAGCGTGTTCATAGGGCAGGTGATGAAGGCATTGGCACTATTCAAACAAAGCAAACTTCCTGGCGAGTATGAGCATCAAGACGACTGAATAAAATTGTATACAACACTCATGGGCGAGTCCATAATTAATTGAGACGATAAGAACTCTCAGAATCTGCCTTAAAAGGAAAATGAATGGGAAATAAGATTATATTAACTATGGCAAAGGTAATCAGAAGTGGACTGTTTATAGTTGCAACTGTACTAAAACTAGGAACATTGTTGGTAGATTAGGTAACTTCATTGACCAAATATCGTGTATGAAGGAAGTAACATGATTAGCTATAAGACTAAATCATGTGATTAAATAATGAGTGGGGTTTTTAAATAATTGGACCGCTTTATATTAAATTACAAATATAATAGTAATTTGTTGATTTAGCATTTTGCCAAATATCATATGTGGCTTGCATTTTGAAGTATAGTTTACAATGGCATTTACATGTATGTACGGAATAGAATTCATTTTGGGTGACATGAATGTGATTAGTGTATGTTGTTTGATATTGTACATATATGCATATGTGTTATGCTTGGTTAAGACACGGATACTAATTTTTCATAAGAATACATGATAATGGGCAAGTACTCATTGAGAGTATCGTTCCATATATGAAATGACGTGTAAGTTAGTTTTAAATTGCTTGTGATGAATATTATAATTTAACCGTGCATGGTGCATTTGTGTTTAAAGGAGGAAGGGGCCGTGCGGGAGCCGGTAGGAGGGGGAAGACGGGGGTTTGACATATACTTTTATATAAGGAGGAAGGGGCCGTGCGGGAGCCGGTAGGAGGGGGGAAGACGGGGAAACATATATGTTTTATATGAATTATATATATAAGGAGGAAGGGGCCGTGCGGGAGCCGGTAGGAGGTGGAAGACGGGGGAATTACTTTACATTGAATGACATTGGTGATATGCTTATATTTGTATTTTACAAGTGATTGAGAATGAATGGCTATGTGTGATATATATATGTGTGTGTGACATGGGTATGTTGAATGTGTTATCGCATGTAATAAGGAAAACACCAGAATATAGATTTAGCTGATTGAAATGAAATATTATATATTGGGTGAAAGTATACAGTTTAATTCATACATTACTTGAAGTGTGGTGCGATATACGATATATATATATACATATGCACATAATTATATGTTTGTGTGTTATGTAGAATCTGAATGGGTGATGGCGGAGTATGAGATGGGCCATATATTATGATGTAATGATGCGCCTATTCTAATGCCTAGTGATGTATGCTTGTCCCTGATGTGGGACTGCCTTGTTATAAGAACAAATAAAATATTGTATGAAGTGCGTATGTTTACAAGTTTATTATTATAGCACTTGAAGTGTGATACGATACACATAAGCATGTTGTGTTACATGTAGTATTGAAATTCACTTATTGTGATCTGAGCATCATTGTGGGTAGTACATTAAATAGAAGTTAGAAATAAGCTAAGGCACTAAGAGGAAAATATTAGATATATTATAAACTCTGTAGATTACAATTCAAAGCTGGGAGTTACAGAATCATTGGCCATAAGAATCAAGCCTTTTACAGAGCTTAGAGATTGTTGAGTTGATTATTTATTGTGATATCAATGTATCTTTTGTTATCCATGCTAGTCTGATATTTGAAGAAAAGCATGTTCCTTTCCACTTCTAAAATTATATCATTCCTAAAATCTTCTTTTCTCTCCTCACTGAGCTGTTGAGCTCACTCCCTCCCAGTTTCATGTTTCAGGTTGCAAGGAGATGGAGGCCGTATTTAGGCTTTGGGCGGTTGTAAAGAGATTTCATTAGCAGTAACTTATTTCAGATACAGTGAATTGTCATTACTTTGCAAAGTTGTTGTACATAACCATAACTTTAGTTGACATGTACTTGTAGCATGTATTATTCCTGTTAGAGATATTTATGTAAGGATATGGTAGTTTGTTATGACCATGATTATGTTGGAGTGATGGAAATTCTGAGTTATGTTCGGCATGCTGGGAGGAGTATCCTCGGGTTTATGTTTCTTTGTCTCTATATAAGTAGGCGATGTCAAGCCGAAATTGTTATTTAGAGAATAATGGTCGTTGTGAGCCAAAATCTTATTATAACTGCTTGGACGATTGTTGGACTTGACTTATATGTTCGAAATTATGATAAGTAGGCTGGTGTTGGCCGAAATTATTGTGAAGTGGAATGCATATTTGGAATATATCAATATTTACAAAGGAGATGCTGCCAAAATTTTTAAGGATATTGGAGATTAAATCGATGATCTGTTGATCAATATTGAGATGGTGTCATTTGAGTTTATTAAAGTCTGGGACCGTTACAGTTGGTATCAGAGCACAGGATATAGAATGAGAATAAATATAAAGTGAATAGTAGAAAGAGGATTGAATTGATAGGGCTGATTTTTTTTTTGATTGATACGCATGGTTATACTTTATATGTATGTGAAAATATTGCTTGACATGATTGGTTTAAGAGGGGTAGGAGTTCTTACGTGTATGACTAATCCTGAAGCGCGGGATATTTGATCACTGCCTTATGTTCGGATTATGGTACCCACATGCCATAATTCGGATGTGTTCAGCTGAGGGTGTGGGCCCTCAGTACGAGCTGCTAGTGGTATGGGACACTGGAGTAAGGAAATGATTCAAATATCAAGCGAGTTAAGATTAAGTCGGATCGTAAGAGTATAGTGTAGAAAATTGATCAAGAGATGGTAAGGTCTCGAGGTGAAGGATCGAGAGAGATATTATATGGAAGTAAGATTTTAAAGTATATGGGAGAATTGTGAAAGTTTTATATTATCTGTTTCAAGCATGCCAAGTTTCGAGGACGAAACTATTGTAAGGGGGGTAGAAATGTAACACCCGGATTATTAAATTCTGATTTAAGACCCTAATTTTGAGATTTGGGGTAAACAAAATAATTAGAAATGATTATTTATTTATTTGTGAGAAGTGAAATAAAAATTTGATGAGTATTAAGTTTGTGTAAAAATAATTGGTATGTATACATATGCCTTTAAAATGAATGAATATATATATATATATATACATCATCATGTAGTGGTATTTCTACCATGTAAATTAACTCTCCCCATAATTTAAACCCAAGTATTTTATGTCCTAAACTAGCTAGTGGGCAAGAGGTGGCAACAAATTAGACACTTGGGGATGAGAGAGGGGCCAAGTGGCACCTTAAGGTAATTTTATACCTTTATAAAATTAATAGGTATACAAGGGGGGAAATTGGAAAACTTTCCTATTCTTTTTTTTTCTTCCTTTTCAGTCAACCAAATCTCTCCCCCTCACCCGATGGATCTCTCTCTCTCTCCCTCAATCGCAATCTCCCTCTCTCTCTCGGCGGTGTTGGGCCGCGCGAGGCGCGCAGGCGGGCGGCGAGGATCGGCGACGGGCCAGCGCGTAGGCGGCGCGCGCGGCTGGGGTCGCGGCCGCGGCGGTGCTGCGGGAGGAGCCGCAGCAGCACAGGCTGCGGCAGCAGCCTGTTGCTGCTGCCGAGCCGGGCAACGCGCGGCGACGCGCGCGGTGGCGCGCGAGGCAGCATACACGGGCGACGAAACAGGAGGAGGACCTGGGTGAGGAGTTGTCTTTCCATTTTTCAGATCTAATCCATGTTTAACTTGGAAATTTTCTTTCTGTAGCTCTCAAATAAATTCAGAAATTGTTCTATTTTCAGATCTAGATCCACTCATGTTTAGATCTTGATTTATTCATGATTATTGATATTAATTGTGTGAGAGAGTTTCATCGACCAAATTTCCTTTAGTTGTGAAAACAAATTTCTTTCATTTTTGAGTCATGAAAGTCTACCTGAGATTGGTTACTTTTGATTTGGAGATCAAATTAAGTAATTATGCTTTGGTTGCTTGGTATCTTCTCAAATTGTGGGAATATTGCTAAATGACTAGGGTTCTAGGAATATGTAGATGTGTTGTTTCTTTTGTGATGCTTGAAATAGTAACAAAACTTAAATAAGACGTGAATTGAACTTAAGGGAGGATGCTTATCTCACTCCAAAAATTTAAATGCCCTTGTGGTGGTGATCATGTTGGATTTTTGACAGAGATTAAATAAAATAAGTAAGGTTATTGATTATCATGAGGAACGCAAAGTTGAAATTACGGCGGGGAATCCGAGTAGGAGACTACTCAATTTGTAATAATGGCTCGTTCGGTAGAATATAATTAACTTAAGAGAAATTAATGCGAGCTATGTGGTAGGAAAGTAATTATCAGTATAATGATATTCTCATTGCATAATAGTTTTGTCTTAAGTATAACATTCATGTGTCTATAAATATTAGTTGAAGAGAAAACGTTATACTTGGTACAAGTTGTTAACACTTAGAAAGGTTCGCGTTACCTGCATGGTGGCGGGCAAGCAAGATAAGGGGGACAACATTTCATATAATGAACATAAATATTTTGAGTCAGTAGAGTTGGAGCTAAATGTTTCTGAGAGATTTGATTTCGAAGTGTATTCAAAGATCGAATAGATTGTCAAAGCTTTTGTAGAGGTTGGGGGTTGAGTGAGAGTTAAAAGTTGAAGTTCAGAACGTGGTCTCAGTGTGATCTAGGAGTACCAAAAAAATATTCTTCTTGTTAATGTGTTGCTCTAAAATTTTAAGTTAAAACTTTTCTTTCAGGCAATATTATGTCATTCCTCTCATTGAGGATTTAGCATCAAGGAAAGTTTAGCAATATGACAAGGATATTTATACCTGAAAAGAGAGAAATTCTAACTTATATGTTGTGGCGACATAAGATATAGTTTCAAGAATAGCTAATATTATGTAACCACGTAGGATCAAGTGAAGGCCTGGATAATATTGTATCATAGGCAATGTGTAAAAATTCTGTTTTCATAATAGCTCTCTTTGTAGAAAATTCAAGTTGGTGGAAATTTGTTCCTTGAGAATTGGGGCTCATAGTTAAAAGCCATGATAGAAAATTTAAGGATAAGAGTTAAGCCATTATAATTATTCATGTGGATGAGAAAAGTTTTGTTGACCGAACTTCTTCTCAAATTTTTGAAGATCCTCCTTTTAGTCTTCTGAACATAAAATAGATAAAGGGAGCTGAAGAAAATTGTCCACGTGTGGTTACAGTAGAGACTTGGCATCACGTTAGAAAAAAAAAAAAAAAAAAAAAAAAAATCATGAATACAGATACATCCGTCAAAACTTACGAATCCTGGTATAGTCATTAGAACGCGAGAAGTTAAGAGCTTGTGCATACTCATCAAAGTCACAGCTTGATGTTTATTAGGACGCTACAGATTGAAATCTAGGGTTATCAAACTTTTAAATCTTTGTTTGCGTTATGGTAGTGAGGTGATCCTTTGCTACCACTGGGAGTCGAATAAACATGATGAATTAGATAGAGTTGGGATGTCAGAAACTTTCAGTTAGACTTGTGAACCATATCTGTAATTTAGATTACCTATAATTTTGTGCGCACGCGTGTACGTGTGATTGGTTAAGTACGAATTTCATTGCGTTCTCAAATTGTGAAATAAGACACACGTATATATATATATATATCTCTAAACTCAATGGGAAGCTACGTGATGTCAGACCAGATTCTTGAGCACCAATAGTAGTAATTATAGCGTGTTCATAGGGCAGGTGATGAAGGCATTGGCACTATTCAAACAAAGCAAACTTCCTGGCGAGTATGAGCATCAAGACGACTGAATAAAATTGTATACAACACTCATGGGCGAGTCCATAATTAATTGAGACGATAAGAACTCTCAGAATCTGCCTTAAAAGGAAAATGAATGGGAAATAAGATTATATTAACTATGGCAAAGGTAATCAGAAGTGGACTGTTTATAGTTGCAACTGTACTAAAACTAGGAACATTGTTGGTAGATTAGGTAACTTCATTGACCAAATATCGTGTATGAAGGAAGTAACATGATTAGCTATAAGACTAAATCATGTGATTAAATAATGAGTGGGGTTTTTAAATAAATTGGACCGCTTTATATTAAATTACAAATATAATAGTAATTTGTTGATTTAGCATTTTGCCAAATATCATATGTGGCTTGCATTTTGAAGTATAGTTTACAATGGCATTTACATGTATGTACGGAATAGAATTCATTTTGGGTGACATGAATGTGATTAGTGTATGTTGTTTGATATTGTACATATATGCATATGTGTTATGCTTGGTTAAGACACGGATACTAATTTTTCATAAGAATACATGATAATGGGCAAGTACTCATTGAGAGTATCGTTCCATATATGAAATGACGTGTAAGTTAGTTTTAAATTGCTTGTGATGAATATTATAATTTAACCGTGCATGGTGCATTTGTGTTTAAAGGAGGAAGGGGCCGTGCGGGAGCCGGTAGGAGGGGGGAAGACGGGGGTTTGACATATACTTTTATATAAGGAGGAAGGGGCCGTGCGGGAGCCGGTAGGAGGGGGGAAGACGGGGAAACATATATGTTTTATATGAATTATATATATAAGGAGGAAGGGGCCGTGCGGGAGCCGGTAGGAGGTGGAAGACGGGGGAATTACTTTACATTGAATGACATTGGTGATATGCTTATATTTGTATTTTATAAGTGATTGAGAATGAATGGCTATGTGTGATATATATATGTGTGTGTGACATGGGTATGTTGAATGTGTTATCGCATGTAATAAGGAAAACACCAGAATATAGATTTAGCTGATTGAAATGAAATATTATATATTGGGTGAAAGTATACAGTTTAATTCATACATTACTTGAAGTGTGGTGCGATATACGATATATATATATACATATGCACATAATTATATGTTTGTGTGTTATGTAGAATCTGAATGGGTGATGGCGGAGTATGAGATGGGCCATATATTATGATGTAATGATGCGCCTATTCTAATGCCTAGTGATGTATGCTTGTCCCTGATGTGGGACTGCCTTGTTATAAGAACAAATAAAATATTGTATGAAGTGCGTATGTTTACAAGTTTATTATTATAGCACTTGAAGTGTGATACGATACACATAAGCATGTTGTGTTACATGTAGTATTGAAATTCACTTATTGTGATCTGAGCATCATTGTGGGTAGTACATTAAATAGAAGTTAGAAATAAGCTAAGGCACTAAGAGGAAAATATTAGATATATTATAAACTCTGTAGATTACAATTCAAAGCTGGGAGTTACAGAATCATTGGCCATAAGAATCAAGCCTTTTACAGAGCTTAGAGATTGTTGAGTTGATTATTTATTGTGATATCAATGTATCTTTTGTTATCCATGCTAGTCTGATATTTGAAGAAAAGCATGTTCCTTTCCACTTCTAAAATTATATCATTCCTAAAATCTTCTTTTCTCTCCTCACTGAGCTGTTGAGCTCACTCCCTCCCAGTTTCATGTTTCAGGTTGCAAGGAGATGGAGGCCGTATTTAGGCTTTGGGCGGTTGTAAAGAGATTTCATTAGCAGTAACTTATTTCAGATACAGTGAATTGTCATTACTTTGCAAAGTTGTTGTACATAACCATAACTTTAGTTGACATGTACTTGTAGCATGTATTATTCCTGTTAGAGATATTTATGTAAGGATATGGTAGTTTGTTATGACCATGATTATGTTGGAGTGATGGAAATTCTGAGTTATGTTCGGCATGCTGGGAGGAGTATCCTCGGGTTTATGTTTCTTTGTCTCTATATAAGTAGGCGATGTCAAGCCGAAATTGTTATTTAGAGAATAATGGTCGTTGTGAGCCAAAATCTTATTATAACTGCTTGGACGATTGTTGGACTTGACTTATATGTTCGAAATTATGATAAGTAGGCTGGTGTTGGCCGAAATTATTGTGAAGTGGAATGCATATTTGGAATATATCAATATTTACAAAGGAGATGCTGCCAAAATTTTTAAGGATATTGGAGATTAAATCGATGATCTGTTGATCAATATTGAGATGGTGTCATTTGAGTTTATTAAAGTCTGGGACCGTTACAATCCATGTTTAGTGTAAGTACTAATTTACCGCAATAAACCCTCTTTCGACCATAAGGTGGTGAAGCTATCCCTTTTTCCTTGCAACATTGTGTATGTGTGTAGATATATGATATGCGTACTTTCTATGTGATGCCCTAATAGATTTTTTAATAGAAGAACGACCATGTTCACAAGGTTTTGCATATACATAACAACCATCGGTAGGAACATATGTATGTATGCCGAATACTCATATTTCTCACTTTCAAATCTTCTTTTACGAGATTTCTAAACATCTATTATTACGCTCACTTAATTTGGTCATCATCTCAGATAATCGGTTCATCCCCCTTAATTAGAATAATTAAAAATGTCACAATTACTATTTAACCCACAGCATGTTGCAAGACATTGAACTCAAATAAAAGAAAGGGGACTCATACATGCTTGTAAATTGAAATACCACTGTCTTGATTTAACCTACCCTTTAATAAGGCCTAACAATCCGTTATTACTTAAATTCCTTCGATACCATGAATATACTGTGGTCACAATCAAGATTATATATATCTACAACAGCTATTCTCATTTACTCATGAATTGAGTTGAAACTGTTTGGATTCCTGCCTAACTACTGATCTTCATACTACCAATCCCATCATTCTGATTTCTCATTTTTGATATTACAGTAAGAAAATCTTTCCTTTCAATTAGTATTCGTGTTCACTCATCTATTACTCTACTGCCAATATAATTTAGTACTGGCCGTTAACTTGTCCATTTATCAGTTAATTACAATTGATCGACTATCATCCTTACCAGTAACTTTCGGCGTTCCAAAAATTTCCACTGACTATATGCCAATAAATACTTTATTCATAGTCCAGTTTACTAGGCCACGGAAGGAATTTTGTGTTAGGGTGAAATATGTCTTTTGGAGTCCATAACACAATAATTCCCCATCCCTAGTAAAGTTAAGGCAAATTTGAGTCTGAGGATAATTGTCCACAAACTGAGTGTACTTGCAACACCGTTTATGAGACATTATTATAAGGGGGTCAATACATTAATAAACAGGTAGGATATACCCATGTTCATAACATGCGTTACTGAAGAAAAGTGTTTAGTTCTATACTCAGCACAACATGCCTACAAATAAATTCAATAACCTTCCCATAGATCCCACCTAAATATATTTCATCGGATCTGACCTCCCTAACAATCGAAGATGATTTAACGTAACTCCTATTTTTGATATTAGAATGAAACACAGAGACTTCTATAAAATTTAGACTTACTGATTTTTCTAACGATATATTACATGCCCAGCTTAATTCGCACGAACAATCCTAATAAACAGAAAATCTATTAGACATCCAAATTCTGCAACTTGGTACTTTCGACTAGTTGTCATATTTCAGTGATAATTCCCAGCACAGACCTTTGATTAGGACACCGTAAGTGCGGTTGGAAAGTAGACTCGATTTTCTTTCCAACGGTATATCACATGACCTATTTACTTTTAAATATCCATACGGAAGAAACCCCAAGTTTCAGGTTTCAGATTTGGACAGACTTTAACAGCTTTGTATTACTATTTCAAAAGTGCTTTGAACTAAACAATTCTCAACTTTTCCTTTTATTTCCTCATCTAAATTAGATCATAAGTAAGTCATGAACTTAAGTATTTAGACCTTTCATCACGAGAAATTTATTTTTTTTATAAGGACATTCATGGTCCGATCGCTACTTGATTTATCACTAACCCCTCTTTAAGTCACCTCTAACTTCATAGCCTAAATCATATCCTAAAAAATTTCTCTTTATCTCGCTAACATCACCAAGATCAAATTTTGGTTTGATTTCATAGTTATTACGTAAGAATGGCAAGATGCTCAACCATCACAAGTGTAAAAAGCTTCAAGAATCTCAATCTACACTAATGGTTAGGAGAGATCTATAACTTGATCTCCCCCAATTGTAACGATCCCCGAATTTATGATACTAATTCCACGCTTAGGATTAATCTTGTCTTCTAATAATACATTGATCGTTACTTGGACTTTTAATATGATGTCACTCAAGTTTTTGGCTTAACCTCGTCTACTTAAAGATAACCAATACTAACCTCCGATCCCACAAGATATAATCATATATAAAATACAAGAGAGTATGCTTCTTGACAAAATTAAACCAACTCAAAACCATAACTCTTCTTTGAACACTATACTCTCACATAGGGTTATTAGTTTGTTGCCAAAAGGCTAGGTTGTATATTATTACAAGAGAGTTACATAATCACAAGAGAAGTTCTACTATAAGAATTTGCAACACCTAGCAAGTTCATCATGCATTAGTCCAATGATTCTTTTAAGAATTTGATCCTATTTAAGAAAGAATAATATTGTTCAAAAATTGGTCTCACATGTCTCTCAATGAAAGCTTCATCACTATCAAAGTAAAATGTGAGATTGAGATTTCTAGGTTTGAGATTTACACCAAATCTGAAAATTTATGAACTCCGTCACTACATGACATACCCTATCATGCAACCTCCTTACCCAACAATTTCCTACAATTGGATTAGCTCAATAAATCCCAAGATCAAATTTAGACCACTACATACTTTAAAAGTCATGAAATTTTAAGGAATAATTGCATGAATAGCTAAGGGAAAAATTTCACTAAATTCAATAGATCAAGATCTAGGGATTTCAAAAGATAGATGAAATTTGTGAAATGAGAGAAAGGGGGAAACCCACTAACCAACATCCGAATCCTACCCTTCGCCGTCGCCCGTCCGCGGCCTGGCCGACCGCCGCCCAGCCGCGGCCTGGCCGCCGCTGTCGCCTAGCCGCCGCCTGGCCGGCCGCCGCTGCTGGGCCTGTGCGCGCGCGCCTGCCAGATCCAAGAGGAGAGGGGGGAAGAGAAAGGGAAGAGAGGAAAAGTTAAGGAGAGAAATAGGGAGTATGAAATAGAGATGGGTTTCATTTGGGTTTCTAGGGTTTCTTTCTCCATGGAGAAATACTCTCTAGGATGAGGATGAAGAGATGAAAATTCTCTTGAATCTTCTAAAGGTCCCTACTCCAAAATATTACAAGTTTGCCACCTCTATCATCCAAGTGTCCACTCCCCCAAATCAAGAAGATCTAGGCCCTTGATCTCTCCTATCATGCATACCTACTCCCTCCACTAAAAAAATATAATATATAAAATTGTCATGGATGTATTTTCTTGATAAATACATGTATTTCAAGTATAATACTAGTATATCATCACATTGAAATACTAGTTACATAATAAACTATGGTGTAGGTATATTCCTACATACCACTTGACATTCCCAAAATTTAATTGAAATTTATTACTCACTCAATCAACTTAATAACACAAGATTTATATTATTAAATCAGGGTTTAATAATTCGGGGTGTTACAGTAATACACTTGCACCATTAACCACCTTCTCTTTTGGGGCCTATTATACCCATCTCCGGCAAACTCCGGCCAACTCCGGTCGCCGCCGGCGACCACCGGCCAAGCCACGGTCGGCCTACCTCCCCTCTCCTCTTCTTTCTTTCTTTCCTTTGCTTTTCTTTCTTTCTTTCCTTCCTTCTTTCTTTTCCTTCCATTTTTCTTTTCTTTTCTTTTCTAATCTTACCTAAACCTGCGTCTCCCCCTCTCCCTTTCTTGCGTCTCTCACTTCCCCCTATCACTCACTTTCTCTTGTTAATTGCTAGACGCGGAGTTCACCCCGCGTCCAAGTAATTTCTTAAACGCGATCTTCGCGTTCTTGTTATTTTTTAACGCGATTCTCGCGTTCTTATGTTAACGCGATGCGGAGCACATATTCGCGTCTGCATTCTTCCTGTATTGTAAAACGCGGGTCTCAGACCCCGCGTTTGTGACCTCAACGCAGCGCAACCCCCGCATCTGCGACCCCTGCGTCTTCATTTCCACTTTTTCTGATTCATCCTTCTCCTCCTCTTTTTTTATATATATTATTGGTTATCGAGTGCGTTGGTTATCTAGACTCCAAAGCTTGAGATTTCGTGGTGTTTCCTGAAGTTTTAGGGGAGTGTTCTCGCTTTCCTTCGGATTTTCCTGCTTCGTCATGTTGACTAATATTATATTATTTTCCTGGTACACTTGCATGTATCATGCTATTTCTTGTCGCCTGCCTAATATCACCTCTCAGGCATATGTCCCATGGCACCTGTTATGCTACTACTTGATACTCGCCCCGTTATGGCATATTGATACTTGGCTTACAATTATCATATTTACGGGAATCCTGTGACTTGAAATTATAATACTCATGTACTCTTGAACTCCTGATCTTGTTATGAACTTGCTTTCCCGTGAATTGATAATTACGTAATAAATCATAAAAATGATCAACTTGCATCGGGTCGGGGGAAACTTGCGGCTATCAAAATATGTTCGTGTTTACAGTGGTACTAGGTATGTTGTGCAACTAAAACTTTCGGTCTGACCTGTGGGCCTCTAGGCGACCGAGGGGAGTGCTGGCTCCCTCCTTCTTGGTACCATCTTGATAAGGGCATTCTATAAGACCCTCCTGTAGGCCTTGCGGCCGGTTCCATACACCAGCAATGGAACGTCCTGGACCGTGGTCCCGGGCATGTACGGGACTCACTGTAAACATTGTTCGTTGATACCCCCGTTGGTTTCCAATAACAGCCTCGAATTACTCATCTGTGGATGTATGTGTGCTGGGACGCTATTACACATACCTAGACATATGGGTAGAACGAGTAATAAGCACAAATATTAAAAATTGTAATGATAGGTTTATTCATGGCCTTCTCACTTTCATCTTATGTTTCCATTGTATGCTTACTATACATGTGCTCTCAACCCAGTTCTTGATGCTTACTACTGTTCGGATTATATCAACATACATATACTTATCTGTACACGATACTTGGCGTTCACCTGTCTATTTGTTAGGGAGTTTCTGACTCCCCTGGACTTGCATGTTCAGGTTCTGAAGCCTGGATTAAAGCGGAGCCCTCCACTGAAGATCAAGCTTATTTCTCGGAGCAGGCTGACTTGTCCTAACTCTTTCTGTTCCTGAACCTTCCTGCTAGCTCGGGGATCTTCTTCTCAGCCCGTGAGCACCTTTTACTGTACAAATTGTAAATTTTACTTTTGTACCTGGCTGTGATATAATGTACATGTACCAATATATCACGCTCTGTGATAACTATGTAATCCTTATGTTGGAATGTATATTGCCACGTGCTTCCGTACTCTTTTTCTTATTTGTACTGATGCTTAGTGTATATACGTGAGGGTATCTCTGACCTGTGTATATACGTCGCAGTAGCGTCCCCGTACCCGCCGGATCGGGGCGTTACAGGTTGGTATCAGAGCCCAGGCTCTCACACCTACAGTACAACCAAATTGCAAATTAATGGGATCTTAATTTGCAGTTGGAATACATGAGTTTCGGTTATACATCTCAACTGTAATATACAAAGTTATCCATTCCTTCTTGATATTCCTTCCCTTGATTCCTAAAGTCCATCTATCTTTTGCTTTCACTCCTCTTTCCAGACATCTTTACCAACTTAGATATGGATAGAAGGGCAGGACGTAACAACTCTGGGCAACCACAGGACGGGTCCGCAGGGGGAAATGCAGATATTCTAAGGGTTATCCAAACATGGTGGAGAATCAACAAAGGCAGACAAAACTCCTTCGGCAAGGCTTGATAACAGCTCCTCAGGAACGAAGGCCGGGCAACGTGTCAGACTTCAGGCGGTTGCAGCCGGTAATATTTACAGGGGGAGAGAGACCGCTAGATGCCGAGCAATGGTTAATCGACACCACAGATATCTTGAAGGCATCAAGAGTTCCAGAGGAAGATCAGGTGGAGGTCGCCAAGATCCAACTAAAGGATGTGGCTAGAAACTGGTGGCTAGCTGAAGAAGCAAGACTGGATAAACCCATCACTTGGGACCAGTTCTCTAAGAGCTTTTATGATAGATTCTTCCTACCACAGCTCAGAAGGAGATGGAAGAGAAATTCATCCGACTTCAACAATGGAATCGATCTGTTGATGAATATGCTGCTGAGTTCTTAAGGCTGAGTCGTTTTGCTCCGTATATGATAGCCGACGAAGAGAAACGGGCAACAGATTTCAGCAGGGCTTACAAATGGATATTCAAGTCCTTTTGATTCCCCAACAGCTGAAAACATATTCCCAGGTCCTCACTGTAGCTCGAGAGGTGGAGCGAGGACTAGAGAAAAAGAATCTTGATCAGAGGAGGAAACAGGCCATGAAGAGGCCATTCCAGCAATTGGGCGGAGGAGGTCCAGTCAGAGCTGCAAAAGCCCCAATGGTTAGAAGACCATTTCGATCAGCCCCTCTTCAGATAACTCAACCACTTCCTATATGTGCTTATTGCCAGAGGACAGGCCACACGCAGCAGGAGTGCCGTAGGGCAAATGGATTATGCCTAGCATGTAGATCTGGTGATCATACAATTGAAGGCTGTCCCCATAAGAGAACTGGGATGATGAACCGAACCCTACCGGCACCTCCAGTAGCCATTGGACAGAGGAACCTAGGACCGATGGTCGGAAGGGCCCCTCTCCCTCCACAACAACGGGTTTTTTGTCCAGCTCCAAGGGGAGGAAGAACAACAACAGGTCGTGAAAGAGGACGAGCCTACAACTTGACAGCGGAAGAGACCCAAACTTCTGGAGAAGTGGTGACAGGTAAGATCATGGTGCACTCTAAACCTGTCTTAGCCCTCTTTGATTCTGGCGCTTCTCATTGTTACATATCAGATAGTTTTACTGCTTTGCACTCTATACCTGTTGAATATTTAAACCACCAGTGGGAGATTAGTACCGGTAATGGAGTAGTCATCTCTAATAGAATTTGTGTAGATTGCCCGGTGAAACTATGTAACAGGACATTAGCAGTGGATATGCTCGTACTAGATACTAAAGGGTACGACGTAATCTTAGGCATGACTTGACTCAGCAAATACCATGCGGTTATTGATTGTCGAAACAAGAAAGTTATTTTCAGCATACCACTTCAGCCTGAGTTCCAATTTGAAGGAGAACATAAACCTGCCAAGGAAAAAACACAGATGACTGCTGCTGAGATCCAGAAAAAGGGAGTACCAGTTTGGAATGAGTTTCCAGAAGTATTTAAAGAGATCTCAGGGCTTCCACCTGACAGAGTAATTGAGTTCTCTATTGATATCATTCCGGGCACAGTCCCAATATCTAAAGCCCCATACAGAATGGCACCCACTGAGTTAGAAGTTTTAAAGAGGCAGTTACAGGAATATTCTGATAAGGGATTGATTAGACCAAGTACTTCACCATGGGGAGCTCCGGTACTATTGGCCAACAAGAAAGATGGTGGTAAGCGGTTGTGTATAGACTACAGAGAATTAAACAAAGTTACCATCAAGAATAAGTATTCCTTACCAAGAATTGATGATCTTTTTGATCAACTTCATGGGGCCCGAGTGTTTTCGAAATTGGATTTACAATCAGATTATCACCAACTGAAAGTGAAGAAAGAAGATATTCCGAAGACAGCATTCCGAACTCGTTATGGTCATTACGAATTTCTAGTCATGCCCTTTGGAGTGACCAATGCCCCAGCTATCTTTATGGATTTGATGAACCGAGTTTTCTCGCCATATTTGGACCAATTTGTCGTGGTGTTCATCGACGATATCTTGATATATTCAAAAAATGACAGAGAGCATGCAGAACACTTGAGAATAGTGCTACAGACTCTCTGGCAGGAACAACTTTACGCTAAGCAAAGCAAGTGTGAGTTCTAGTTAGACCGTATAGCTTTCTTGGGTCATGTAGTTTTAGAAGAAAGATTTTCAGTCGACCCTAATATCCAGGCAGTAAAAGATTGGCCAATCCCAAGGACAGTAACAGAATTAAAAGCTTTATTGGATTAGCCGGGTATTACAGGAGATTTGTCCAAGACTTTTCCAAAATCGCAACCCCATTAATAAAGCTCACCAGAAAAGGGGAAAGGTATCAATGGTCAGAGGAATGCGCTTCAGCATTTGAACAATTAAAGGAAAGACTAATTTCAGCTCCAATCTTGAAGACTCCCTCGGGAACAGGAGGGATGGTTATATATAGTGATGCATCCGGAAAAGGCCTAGGATGTGTATTAATGCAGCATGGTCATGTCATAACTTATGCATCTATGCAATTGAAACCACATGAGAGAAATTACCCAACCCATGACTTAAAACTGGCGGCGGTAATATTTGCGTTGAAGATCTGGAGACACTACCTTCTGGGGGACAAAGTATTAATCTATACTGATCATAAGAGTCTTAAGTATATCTTTACGCAGAAAGAATTAAACATGAGGCAACGGCGGTGGCTTGATTTAATGGCCGACTATGACATAGACTTACAGTACTATCCTAGTAAGGACAATACAGTCCCAGATGCATTAAGCAGGAGACCAGAGAATAAAGTATTATTACAACTTACTCAACAGAAGGAATTCCTTCGGGAAATCATAAAGTTGGACTTAATGCTAATACAAGAAACTGACGAGTCAGGTCAGTTAATGACCTTTCTGATTCAACCGACCCCGATAAATGAAATTAAGGAAGCTCAAAAGGAAGACCCCAGATTACAGAAATTCAGGGCTCAAGTAGAAGCTGGATTAAGGACAGATATTTGTATTCATTCGGATGGTGCACTTTATTTGGTAACAGAATCTGTGTACCACAAGGGGAGGTTCGGCAGAAAGTTTTGGCAGAGGCACACAGTTCGGCTTATTCCATACACCCAGGAGGAAATAAAATGTATCAAGACTTGAAGCAGAAGTTTTGGTGGAATGCCATGAAGAGGGAGATAGCCCAGTATGTGGCAAAATGCTTGGTTTGTCAGCAAATAAAGGTAGAACATCAGAGAATAGCTGGACTTTTACAACCATTACCGATACCCGAATGGAAGTGGGAACATATCACCATGGATTTTGTTACAGCTCTACCCCGCAGTCCTAAGGGTAACAATGCAGTATGGGTAATCGTTGATCGTCTCACAAAAGCAGCTCACTTCCTACCTTTCAGAGTAGGTCAGTCAACAGAAGTTCTTGCAGATAAATATATGAAAGAAATCGTTCGTCTCCATGGAATTCCAGTTAGCATCGTGTCAGATAGAGACACGAGATTCCGATCACATTTCTGGGAAAGTCTCCAAGAAAATTTAGGAACTCGTCTGAAATTTAGTACCTCATATCATCCCCAGACAGATGGACAATCTGAACGAGCTATCCAAATCCTTGAAGACATGTTACGAGCCTGCATGGTAGAATTTAAAGGGTCATGGAAAGACTATATTCATCTGATAGAATTCTCTTATTATAACAGTTATCAGGCCAGTATCAAGATGGCTCTATTTGAAGCATTATATGGCAGAAAATGCAGGTCGCAAATATGTTGGGATGAAGTCGGCGAAAGAAGACTTATGGGACCAGATATTCTAGTTCAGACAACAGATAAAGTCCGAATTATCAGAGATCATCTCCGGGCAGCACAGAGCCGGCAGAAGAGTTGGGCAGACACTAATAGAAGACCGTTGGAATTTAGAGCAGGTGATCATGTATTTTTAAGGATATCACCAACCAAAGGGGTAATCCGATTCGGTACTCGCGGAAAGCTTAGTCTGAGATACATCGGCCCATTTGAAATTTTGGATCGTGTGGGAGATGTGGTTTACCGATTGGCATTGCCACCATCTTTAGAAGGAGTACATAATGTATTCCATATATCACAGTTGAGGAAGTATGTCAAGGATGAAAGTCACATTCTAAATCACTCAGAATTAGAACTACAACCAGATTTATCCTACAAGGAGCAGCCGATGGCCATTCTGGATAGAAGTGTCAAACATTGAAAAATCGGGCAATACCATTGGTACTGGTTTCTTGGAATAGGCATGCCCTAGGAGAAGCTACGTGGGAACGAGAGGATATTATTCGTGAACGTTACCCCCAACTCTTTTCATTTTAGTTGGTAAAATTCCTTACCCCTATTCTTTCTGCCTTAACATCCCCATTATCGAAATTTCGAGAACGAAATTTTTTGATAAGGTGGATGGATTGTAACACCCCATCCTCAGTATACGTACTCAGCTATGTGTCCTAATTTTTGGAGCGTTTTATTTATTTATTTATTTATTTATTTATTTTCTGTTATTTAAATTCTTACTCATATAGCAGTACTGCATGATTTGACATTTTGGTATTCAGATTTGACCGATTTTAGTTTCAAATATTATTTTTTAATATTCTAGATTTTTCATGATTTTCTGGAATTTTTCAGAATTAAATTGTAAATCTTCAAACCGGTGTCGACCAGTGTCGCTGACCGACTTTCGGATTTTTAATTTACAAACGGAGTTGAAATTCTAGAAACAGATTTCACATTATTTCTTAAATTATATTTTCTATCTAAATGAATTTTTGGAGAATTTTTAGAATTTATCAAAAATCCGGCCTACCCGGTGTAGACACCGTCCACAGTGAATTTCAGGATTTTTATTTTAAAAATAAAATTTAATTTCTAAAAACTGATTTCACCAAAAATCTTAAAATAATATTTATTATTTTTGAGATTTTTGGGAAACTTTTCAAGATACTTCATTTTTCGGGCTTTTCCTGAGTTTCCGGTGTTTTCCCAGATACCGGAATTCTATCCGGATATTTTACTTTTTCTCTCTCCTTGCCTGACGCGAGACCCACCAAAATTTGGGTTCAGCAATAAATGTGAAGATTCTCTCCATCCCGCATTTAATGTTATGTCCCTCAAGAAAATCAACCCAGATCAGGTCATCCATGCTTTTTTGTCTTTTCTATCAACGCAACACTCGCGTTTTCCTTTTGGACGCGAATCCCATTTCCGCGTCTGGCTCCCTTTTGCAAGACGCGGATTTTATTGAGGGGGACGCAGCCCATTTGTTGGATGAAACGCATGTTTCATAAAGTGGAATGGCAACTTGTAAATATATCAACTCCCTTATATATATATATATATATATATATATATATATATATATATATATATATATATATATATATATATATATATATATATATATATATATACACTCCCATCTTCTCTCTCTTTCATTATTTTCCTTCCTTCTCCCTTTTACAGCAAGCACAGCCAACGAAACAGCAGCCAAGCCTTCCTTGGCCGGCCACCTCCCTCCATTTTTCATCTCCTCCACCACCAACTTCTTTCACCATTCCTCCACCATTCTCCCCTCCATCTACTTCACCATTCTAATAATAACAACAACCACAACACCATCTTCATCACCATCTTCTTCCTCCATTACTAACCAAAACAACCCATCTTCTCCACTAACTTCACCACCATTTCCACCACCACCTACACCACCTTAACCACCACCAACCATACCATCTTCTTCTCCTCGTCATTCTCTTTCCAACGAGGTCTAACTTCGTCCTCCGAAACACCATTTTCAAATCTTCATTTTTTTCATTTGAACTACACTTGCACCATCAACCACCTTCTCTTTTGGGGCCTTGCCACCCATCTCCGGCCAACTCCAGCCAACTCCGGTCGCCGCCGGCGACCACCGGCCAAGCCACGGTCGACCTACCTCCCCCTCCTCTTCTTTCTTTCTTTCCTTTGCTTTTCTTTCTTTCCTTCCTTCTTTCTTTTCCTTCCATTTTTCTTTTCTTTTCTTTACTAATCTTCCCTAAACCTGCGTCTCCCCCCTCCCTTTCTTGCGTCTCTCACTTCCCCCTGTCACTCACTTTCTCTTGTTATTGCTAGACGCGGAGTTCACCCCACGTCCAAGTAATTTCTTAAACGCGATCTTCGCGTTCTTATTATTTGTTTAACGCGATTCTCGCGTTCTTATGTTAACGCGACACGGAGCACATACTCGCGTCTGCGTTCTTCCTGTATTGTAAAACGCGGGTCTCAGACCCCGCGTTTGTGACCTCAACGCAGCGCAACCCCCGCGTCTGCGACCCCTGCGTCTTCATTCCCACTTTTTCTGATTCATTCTTCTCCTCCTCTTTTTTATATATATTATTGATTATCGAGTGCGTTGGTTATCTAGACTCCAGAGCTTGGGATTTCCTGGTGTTTCCTGAAGTTTTAGGCGAGTGTTCTCGCTTTCCTTCGGATTTTCCTGCTTCGTCATGTTGACTAATATTATATTATTTTTCTGGCACACTTGCATGTATCATGCTATCTCTTGTCGCCTGCCTAATATCACCTCTCAGGCATATGTCCCATGGCACCTGTTATGCTACTACTTGATACTCGCCCCGTTATGGCATATTGATACTTGGCTTACAATATCATATTTACGGAAATCCCGTGACTTGAAATTATAATACTCATGTACTCTTGAACTCCTGATCTTGTCATGAACTTGCTTTCCCGTGAATTGATAATTACGTAATAAATCATAAAAATGATCAACTTGCATCGGGTCGGGGAACTTGCGGCTATCAAAATATGTTCGTGTTTACAGTGGTACTAGGTATGTTGTGCAACTAAAACTTCCGGTCTGACCTGTGGGCCTCCAGGCGACCGAGGGAGTGCTGGCTCCCTCCTTCTTGGTACCATCTTGATAAGGGCATTCTATAAGACCCTCCTGTAGGCCTTGCGGCCGGTTCCATACACCAGCAATGGAACGTCCTGGACCGTGGTCCCGGGCATGTACGGGACCCACTGTAAACATTGTTCGTTGATACCCCCGTTGGTTTCCAATAACAGCCTCGAATTACTCATGTGTGGATGTATGTGTGCTGGGACACTATTACACATACCTAGACATATGGGTAGAACGAGTAATAAGCACAAATATTAAAAATTGTAATGATAGGTTTATTCATGGCCTTCTCACTTTCATCTTATGTTTCCATTGTATGCTTACTATACATGTGCTCTCAACCCAGTTCTTGATGCTTATTACTGCTTGGATTATATCAACATACATATACTGATCTGTACACGACACTTGGCGTTCACCTGTCTATTTGTTAGGGAGTTTCTGACTCCCCTGAACTTGCATGTTCAGGTTCTGAAGCCTGAATTGAAGCGGAGCCCTCCACTGAAGATCAAGCTTATTTCTCGGAGCAGGCTGACTTGTCCTAGCTCCTTCTGTTCCTGAACCTTCCTGCTAGCTCGGTGATCTTCTTCTCAGCCCGTGAGCACCTTTTGCTGTACAAATTGTAAATTTTACTTTTGTACCTGGCTGTGATATAATGTACATGTACCAATATATCACGCTCTGTGATAACTTTGTAATCCTTATGTTGGAATGTATATTGCCACGTGCTTCCGTACTCTTTTTCTTGTTTGTACTGATGCTTAGCGTATATACGTGAGGGTATCTCTGACCTGCGTATATACGACGCAGTAGCGTCCCCGTACCCGCCGGATCGGGGGCGTTACAGTCCCGTACATACCCGGGACCGCGGCCCAGACTCCTGGCGCTGAACTAGGCCTACCGCAAGGTAGTTAGGAACTTGTATAATAGGAATAAGAACAGGATAGGGTGCCAGTCACCCCCGGGAACCTTACAGTTGAACCCTCTTTCGGCTGCGCAACCTATATCCTAGGTTCACTTAAAATACAGACATTGTCTCCTCCATCAATTTTCTCAATCCCAGTATAAGTTATTTAATGTTACGTTATTAGTTTATCAAGAATATTTAATGTGCATCTTACTTAGATCACTGGGATAACTTGATGATAGTCACGGTAACGACGTCAACATGTGTAATCAGGATATCGGTATAACAGATATATAATGTCAGTGCACAGGATACCGGTATAACATGACATGTAACAAGTATAACATGAAGGTGTTGTTACCGTATAACAATATTTTTCTAGCAACTATGGTAACATGAACATTATATTTATTAGGTAGACGCCAGGTATAACCACTCATTTCTTAGGTAAATCATGATATTCAGAATAAGTAATGACCTACTGGCATGATAGAATAATCTGGGCAGAATATTTAATCAACTCAGATCCTCAGAGTCATCGATATATCCAAGTCCCAATATATAAAATACATACTCATCTATATCCAACCAATCATCACTATCCAATATTAATTAAGACCATCATACACTCTCACCCCTATTAAGTTCAAACACAAAACGCAGAAATCTAAGTAACTAGTCAATTATGTAAATACATGCCACTATGTCAGGTCAACCCAATTTACGCCTACTCCTCAAGCAATATATAATCTAAGATGTCTCTACGTCTGATAATCAATATCAACAAGACTTCAATACTCAAATAGTATAATCAGGGTAAAATAGGGAATACCCACAACTACAGATCCAACTACATCAATCTTATCAGAACACCGAACAAAATCTTCTGAAACGAACACCCATCCTCATGTCAATCGATTCTAACTCTAACCAAGTCCATATCAGTTCAAGTATCAGAAGATCAGTCTTTCAATAAGGTAACATAATATATAATACACTCTCAGCATACAATGAATTCTCATTTAACTTATCATCAAGTATATGAATATCAAGTCTGATAGGTACTCCACATAAAATATGAATCTTTAATCTCAGTCATGAGCCAATCAACCTCAAGGTTAATTAATTTATATTCTAAGATTTATCACAACTAAATCTGAATCTGAAACGGTTACACATGAAATGACGTAAGTCACATATCACAATACTAAGATCCAGACATATACATGCTCAATTATCAATAAGGTAACATCAAGAACTATCAAGTACTTAAAGTACCACTAAACATATAAGAAATAAATACCTGACAATCTAGCCCTCATCGACTCACCAATCAATCAAACATGTAATTATTTTACAAGTTTCAATTCACCAAATAATTGTTCGATAAATACTACACATGAGTGATACTATCTGTCCTCAAATATGAACTAGCTTTATCAATCTATAGATCGAAACAAGTCACAGTTCAAGGTTATACAACTAATCCTGAGTCAATAACGTCGAACAACTAAAACATGAAGAGATACTGAATGGCACTCAAGTAAGCTATATAATAAAAGTGAACACTCACTGGTATCTCATGAAATGATACGGGTAATCATACTGGTATAATAAGGCAGATGGTCACATAAATTAAAACAAGCAACATATATATATATATATATATATATATATATATATATATATATATATATATATATATATATATATATATATATATATATATATATATTTCTGATAATGGTGAACGAGGAAAATAATACTCACAAATATCATCTCAGAAAATTTTTAGTAGCATAATTACATAACAAAATAAATCATTTATCACAAAACCCTTATTTAATTGAAGGAGAAAAGAACACTCACCTGAACTCGATCCCAAATCCAAAACATTGAAATTATAAGGCCCCGATAAATTTGGTTTGAATCTCCCCTAGTGTGTTCCTCAATTTTGCACTTCAAAATTCCTTTTCATTCGTGCTTCGCTTGAGAAGAAAAGAAAGAAGGAGGTGGGGAAAATTGGGTCATGATTTCTCTTTGAGTTAGAAAAAGAAGTAGTTTAAGCTTTTTATAGGTTATTAGGAATTTTAAAAATTAGAATTTCAGTTGGATTCAAACTGCTCGACTTAGTAGTTTAGGATAGACTTAATTAAGGTTTTGATTTTAAAAATATTTTTAGATTTGAGTAAGTTAGGATTAGATATGATTTTGTTAGGATTTATATTAGGATTATCCTAAATTTATGATTTGATTTGTTAGGATGAAGATTTGATTAGATAGGATTTGAAGTAGATAGTTAAGACCTAGGATTTGAATTAAGATAGAATTATGGGGATTGAGTTTTAGATTATAGGTTATTGGGTTGGGCAAGGAAAGGGAAAAGATATGAATAATAATAACAATAATAGATACTAATAATCAAAAAGACATAGTAGTAATAATAATAATAAAAACATTAAAAATATTATCTAATAATATTTGGTAAAAATACTACCATAAATAATCATGACTAAAACAATACAATAAGAATAAAAATAATAATAATATCAATATTAACAATAATAGTAACTACAATAATAATAATTGTAACATAGTAATGAAAAAAATACTACCTGGTAATTAAAATGATAATACTTAATAATGTTAAATATAAATATAAGGTCAAAATATCATTTACTATCTTAATATAATTTGCACTATAAATCAAGTTAATAAATAATAATAAAATAACCAGTAAATAAAATAAATACTTTAGAAAAAATATAGTATTTTAGACCAGTGTATTACAGAATCTTCGTTAATTATGATATTTTGTTGGGAAAAGAAGAAGAGTATGATTTCAAATTTTTTGACTGATTATAATATCTGTTTGACCTGTTTTAAATTTATATGCAATTAAGAGAACCACTGAAGGTGTCTATTGCGATTCTAAAAGCTAAAAATTTATTTAATGAAATTAATGTTTTTGATTGTGCTAGAGTATTTTCGTAGTGTTCTTCTACTACTTTTTTCTTGGTCTTCTTGTAATTATTGGCTGAGGAGGAAGAGGAGATCGGCAGACGGGATGGAAGAGGAGGTTGAGGGCATCATAAGGAGGACGAGGAGATTGCCCGCGGAAATGGATGAGAAGGACGGAGAGGAAATTACGTTAAAATTATTTATTTTTTTTAAATTGTGTGTCGTTATTGCCTCTCAGCTTACAACGTCGTCAGGAAAGACGGCGACTTTGACCGACCGTCGTTGCTGTTTAATGAGGGCATTTATGTTGCAGCTATGGCATTAATAGGAGATGATTTTGAGATTATTTTTTAAGTTAGATATTAGCAAGAAAAAAAATATTAAAATGCACGATATTGGACAAAATGACACTCAAAAGTTACATAGTGTATATAATGTAGCTTCGAATCACCCTCAGGCGGCACACCCGAAACCCTTATTTGGCTTTTGAAATTTTGCTTTGACTTCATTTTGCTACTTCGCTCTTCACAATATGCCTTAATATTTATCTTTCTTTTCTTATCTCTCTGCATCATGTCAAACACATGTTGTCGCACATAATGACATTCAAGACACCAACAATTCTCATGTCCTCTTTCCCATAAATTTATCAATTTAATAGGTCTTTATAAACATTAATAGGTCTTTATAAACATTACATTAATTCCCCCGAACGTTGTCTGTTAAAAAAAAGTATTGGAACTAACAAATTAAATAAATTCATAATACTTTATTATTACTAAATATATTATTTCTTATAAAACCTTCTTGTTTTAGTTGTCAAATAAAATTAGTTATTACATGTAAAATAGTTTATTATTTTAGAAAAAATAAAATATTTGACCATGTCTTTTAGAAAATCTAAGTCTTTCAAGACTATGATTTTTTTCTATAGCAATGAAAAGACTGTTATTATTAATAATATTTATTTCATCCACTACTAATATCTGAATAGAGTTCGTATTTCTGTTTAAGTAATTAAATTATTTTTTATAAATCAGTGTATCCTAATTGTAGAAACTACTTGCATAATAATTATTTGACTTAGAATTAATGTAATATGTTAGTACTGAACATTATTAAATGAAATTAATTATAAAACTAAGTATATAATTAGAAAATATAGAGTCACCTGTTGACTCACACTAAATTTGTATTGAGAGTCACCAAGAATATCTCAGGGACTATAAAATACAAGGTGATTCTATTAGAAATTATCTTCGATTTTGAATTTATCCCTGTACTGGAATCATCGTGCATGCTCCTAAAATAGAGAGACTCATTGAAGAATTTTGAAACATGCTTCATCTGATAGTTTTCCACAATAACAATCAAAATTACTGATAATAGATGAATAAACAACTGTAGAAATCAAAGAAAATACAAAGTAAGAAAAAAAAAATTAAGAAAGTTCTACAATAAATAGAACAGTCTTGTCGTAGTGCTGCCAAGACATTAGTGTGCGTCTCTGAACAAATATAAAAGAGCAAAGAGGGGAGAATTTTTTGTTCTACGTGTTCATTTAAGCACATTGATGATTAAGATAAATGCTGTTGCTCCCTGACAAGAGAAGTGAGAAAATGTAGGTTAATAAATAGTTTAAATATTCTCAGCTACCAAAATTTGTTGGCTTATTAAGTCTCTGGGTAGAATCTAATTAAAACCCTAAAATAAATTTTTGTCAGAATTAATTAATTATAGACGGAATTGAATCAAATCTACGGAGCATAAATGTAAGTTATATATGAGCCAGCTACCCAGCTTGCAGAAGTACTTAATGAGCTTAGTTCGTAGTACAACTTCATTTATCTTCTAAAAATAGTCCCTTGTGATTTGATGTTTGTTAGTTCCCCTAAAAAAAGAGTTGATGTTAGGTTAGTGTGGATAATATTTAGGATATAAATTCTATCATTCTAAATTGAGAAGGGCAACCTAATGATAAATCGACACCGATAAATGATAAATGAGATCTAATACTCATTAGCTATTTAAATACTAAATTTCAAGAAATTTCAATGTTTTATACTCATGCATTTAGTTGGGGAAAACTAATCAATTTTATGTTGACTTTGTCAACACTTAGTTCATGGAAACCCTAATAAATTTCTCAAGATTTAGTTTAAGTAGTTAATGTCTATTGGTGTGAATTTTTTATAAGCGTTGTCAATATTAAATTTGGATTGATAGTATTTGCATTTCAAATATTATTGATAGTAGTCTAACTCAACTCTTAAAAAAAAATTTAATGATTCATTAATCAAGTTACAACTAAATTAATCTTTCTTTTTCTGAAACATAGGCCTTAACCTGCACTAAACATGCGACACCCTACAACCCACTCTCATGTGTTTACTAGTGAACTAAGAATCACTAACACTACTGTATTAATGTGATAGAGACTTCATTGATAAAAAAATAACACTTAGATATCTGTGATTAATTATTGAAAATGAAAATTATGATAGAATAAGGCATATTAACTAATTAAGAGAACGATGGGACTTTTGAAATTACTGTTACTGTTCATCCTAAAAGAAGAAAAATTGCATCTTTATTATTCTTCCTGAGATCTTCTACTTCTCTGAAGAAGAAAAAGAAATTTACACTCGCATGTGCATAAAATCTCATAATATCATAGTTATGCAAAAACATATTAGTTAAGATTCGTAATATCCTAATTATATACGTGCCTGAAATCTCGTAATATCATAGTTTTTTCTTTATTTAATTAGGTGGATGGAACCCTCTCTCTGAGCAGAGAAGATAGAATTCTTCTATCATGATAGATGCAAGTATTAAGTTTATGATATTTTTATCAAATCACATGTCTTATCAAGTTTTTTTTTAAGTTACATAAATGAAAATTTATGTTACTCAAACAGTGACTTTTATATATCTTGATTAAATACCACATGGATTAATATTTTTTTGTAAAAATATTGCCTTGATTTAGGTATGACCACAGGATAAATTGATTATTTGACAGTATTTGCTTTCTTGCATTTTTTAACAGATGGCATGCGTCTTGTCTCTCGAGGAGGTAATTATAACAACTGGGCCTCAATTTTCTCCATCACATGTCTCATTCATGATCTCAAGCATTAATCAACTTGAAGTAACAACATATAATGCTCCTTCTGCATGAATTACACTCGCAAGTTTTTCTTGACTGTAACTCTTTGATTAACTTGCATTGAGGAACTTTTAACTGCAGTCCTGTAGACTCATAAAACAATGGGGGATTGGAGATGTTGGGAAGCCGATGATCGGATCCATTGAACTTAAACTGCGGATTAACGCAACAAAGATGATACGTTGGAATTTAGTTTTATATTGAAAAAATAACGAGATGGATATATGATTAAATATTATAATTTGGGATTTATGACTTAAATAAAATTAATTTTTAAGTTGACATTACTTTCATGCCTGCTAGCCAAATTCATCTTTGTCTGTAAGGTACGGATGCTGACACACAAAAATTTGATTAAGACACACAGTAAATTAGTGTACTCAAAAAATTGATTAAAACACACAAATTTTTTAAAATATTCTCAAAATATTCCCCTCCCACTAGCCTTGCCCTTCTCAATGCGTCAAGCTCTATCAATCTGTGAAGATTGCGCGAAAGCAACTTGGATGGTTGATGGTACTCACTGGACATGAACCTGAATAACCCCTCATCAGAGCACTCTAAGGGCGATCATTTATCATATATTATTTTGCTATTCCATTTGTTCTTTCTACCATATCAGCCTTTCGGATTATATAAATCCTTCCCTGACATTTGCATCCCTCAAGGAGAAACTGGACCAGAGTGAAGGACTTAGGGCACCATCCAAAAGACTAGCCTTTTAGGTGGAGTTGCCTAAATCCTTATATACTCAATACTATCGCCACGTCTAACCGATGTGGGACTATTTGTTCGACCCAAATCCCAACAATCCCTTCTCGAACAAATAGTATCAACTTATCTTCACACCGGACTCTTCACTGTGTGAGGTGGCGGCATGCCTTATGTGAAGTACCAACTACAGTCGGTCACTCCTCTACACCGCGTGACAGACCGCGTGACAGGCGTGCGCCCATTGCAAAGGGTACCACCATCAAATTTCTCGAGAACCCAACATTAGCTTCACAGGGGCCTATTGCGCATTTTTGCGCCAGTGGGGTGGGCAAGCCCATTGCACCTTTGCGCCATTTGGGAGATCTATATCGTCGAACATCATCCACACACACGACTAAGTTCGGGGTATGACTCTGATACCACTTGAAGGACTTGGGGCATCATCTCAAAGACAGCCTTTTAGGTGAAGTTGACCAAATCCTTATATACTCAAAACCATCCCTACATCTAGCCGATGTGGGATTGTTTGTTCGACCTAAATCCCAACACAGAGTTCTTTTAATAGTGTAGAGTTTTATTTGAATAAAAAAATATCCCGCTCCCCTCCCCTCCCGGCTCCGTTCGGCCATCGATGGTCGAACAGAGCCGTGAAAGGGGGGGAGTGGAGGGGATAGGTGCAGTAGAGGGGGGAGGGCGAGAGGGGAGAGCGGCAGGGAGAGCGGGGGAACACCGATAGTCGCCGCAGGAAGAGGAGGTGGAGGAAGATGAGAAAGAAAGAGGGACATTTTGGATTTTCTCTGAGAATAAAAGTATCCAAAAAATAATGATACCCTTTGTAATTTTTTAATATGTATCTTAATTATTTCTCTGTGTGTCAATATATGTGCCTCTATTTGTGACTTTTTACACCCAACTCCACTAAGAACAAAGGATCCACATGCAATCAATTGCTAATAATTGTTGGAATCCGATGGGATTTCCAATTATCCAAAAATGATTCCTTTTGGATTGCTTTCTCCAAAAAAGATACAAATAGAAATTGAAGATATCTGGCGGTTGATATTATTTTTTTTTTTGAGCTATAAAATCATTACATATTGTGATTCAATTGGCGGGCAATGGGGAGCAAACTCAGAGCCTGACTAGTAGTCACAGTGACCAAAATTAAATATATTATAATATGTTCACGATAAGGCCCGAACATGTGAACTGTGAGTATCGCAAACTCAAGGCCTGTAACACCTGCCTAAATTAAGGTATTTCTTAATCATTAGTGTATGCATAATATCTTAGTAAGCCATGCGTATAATACGCGTATGGCGTAGACCCGTATTATACGGGTATTATACGGGTACGTATATACAAGTGTATACGTAAGTATTTATACGACCATGTATACAGGTATAAGAAATTCCTTCCACCACAAGCTTCCTTTTCTTTCCACCAACTTCTCCAAGCTTCTCCTACTTTCTATCAAAATATCTCCTCCAAATGGCTGGCCATGATTGGCCAAGAGAAACACCTCACCCTTTTCATTTTTGCAAATAACCCCTCTCTTTTCTTTTTGATGGGATGTTTAAAGGACACATGGCATGATCCTATGGAGGACACATGGCATGATCCTATGGAGGGACACATGGCAAAAATCCTGGAGGGTTTGAAGCTATAAATAGAGGAGGATGAAGAGAATTCAACACTTTTGATCAAAACTCTCTCTCTCTTCAAACACTCTCTCTCTTCAAAAACTCTCTCCCTCTCCTTTCCAGCAGCAGCAAGGAGGAGCAACAACAATAGCAACAACAAAGGCAACAACAACAAATAGCTAGGAACAGCCAAGATCAGCCCATACAAAGTGAGTAGAACATGCTAATCTTAACAATATGATGAGTAGAAATGAGTAGAATTGAGTAGAAATGAAATAAGCATATGAGATATGCAAGTATCGACCCTATGTCTATTTTGGGATCATGTGTTTTCAATTCCGCAAATACTTGCTACTGTTGCTTACGAAATAAGATATTTCTACATATCTTGCATATTGATATGGTATGATGATATATGTGTGTTTCGGAGGAAGGGACCGGGTGTGTTCCGGAGGCGTAGAAGGGGAGAACATATGTATATATGTTTGTGTTTATGTATGTGTTGGTGTGTTTCGGAGGAAGGGACCGGGTGTGTTCCGGAGGCGTAGAAGGGGAGAACATATGTATATATGTTTGTGTATTTTCGGAGGAAGGGACCGGACTGAACCGGAGGCGTAGAAGGGGAGAACATATGTATATATATGTTTGTGTATGTGTATATGGACATGATAGAATTCCTGTGATATGATCATGCATAGATCTTTAACATCAGATCTGGAATAGCTTCTTAACAGGCTGTTTTATTATAAGTTAGTCGACTAAGTCCGGAATTAGTCGACTATAGGTGTGAGTTTGTAAGCAGATAACTGCTGATATAGCAGGATTAGTCGACTACAAACAGACTGTAGTCGACTAATCCCAGATACAGAAAGTTAACAATCTGTTTTTGACAGTTTTAGTCGACTATAGACGACGTATTAGTCGACTAGTCCTTGAGTTAGTCGACTATACCAAGAGGTAGTCGACTATAGGTGATCCACAGAAAGTAACTCAACTTTTGACAGTTTTAGTCGACTATAAGAAATTTTAAGTCGACTAGTCCTTGAGTTAGTCGACTATACCAGGAAGGATAGTCGACTACAAGAGTCCCTGTTTGCCAGTAAAGAAACAGGTACGTGTGAAGCAGAATTAGTCGACTACAGTTTAAGAGTTAGTCGACTTACAGTTAGTATTAGTCGACTATGGAGTGGCCTAGTCGACTAGTAAGGCATTGTTACTGTGTTCTGTTTTGGTTCATGGTGAATTATGAGATCCTATAAAAATAGTATATCGATACTCATGTCAACTGGATAATGTAGCCATGTATGCCTACCTGCTATGTGCATTTAAATATTGTTTTACTCACTGAGCCGTCAAGCTCACCCTATTCTAACTCCACCTACAGGTTTGGACAAGGGCAAGGGTCCTGCTTAAGGGCAGTGATACGGACATTTACCACCGGAACCTCAGCAGTAGGAGTTACTTTTGTTATATATACGATTTTGTATAAACATGCATATGTTTAGCTGTGTATCAACCGTAACCTGTAAATATTAAAGGACTTGGTGTTGGACTCTTCTTGTATGAACTTATGTTTTTAACATGATAATGAAGACTGTGTTCTCATGAATTATTGAACTATAGATGTTAGTATGATAAGTCTCAAGTAGATTATACATGTTATCTGATGTATATGTTGAAGTATTTTATACTGATGGGTCCCACGCTTGGCTTATACGAGATGATTATGTTTAAATGGAAAATTTTTAATTGGGACCGTTACAGTTGGTATCAGTGCAATGGTTTAGAAGTAGAAAGAGTAAGAGATGATGAAATTGTTAGGTTATTACATACAGACATGTGATTATAGTAAGTAGTTGGTCTTATGTGACAAGAATATATATTGAATTATCTATGGAATCTGAGTTGTTCTAAAGACATAAGACTTATAAGTAGACTAAGGATGAGTATAGTTATAAGTGTGTCCATTTATGTTGTTTCTTGATGATAGTCATGTGATTGAGATTATTTCATGGACTCAAGATTGATATGTCCGTTTTGTTTACATATAGATGGGGGACTCCGATGTATTCTGGTCAGTCTCTAACTCCGACAGCTCGAGTAAGAGCTGGGTAGCGGACTCCATGGACTGGGGATACGAGTCGGACGAAACTGACCCAGCGGAAATAATTGTACCCCTAAACTGGGTAGATTGTGAAGAGGGCGAGTCGCAGGCATCTAACAAGCCTGAACCTAGCCCTGTGGAGACAGGTAGTGTTGTGGGAGATTCTGTTGAAGTAGCAGTGACGGAGCACTCGAGCACGGTTAAGGAAGAAACTCGAAGGGGATTTACTTATGGAGGCGTCTTTTGGAACGAGACGTGGGAAAAAGATATGGATCTCTATGACGACTTAGACGACTGGCACTGTGCCGGGGACGAATCATCGGAAGAAGACCCCGAGGAGGATATGGACAATAGCAACAATACTAATAGAGATCCTAGTAGGGATACCCCACCCTGTGAGGGGTGAATCTTAGAACTGACACTTTTGATGTATATATGTATATAGGCCTAATATGTTAGGTGATGGATATCCGTAGGGTTGTTGTATGTACCCTGGCATATATCTTATGAATGCGCAGGAGGTATTCCGGATATTCCAGTAGGCAGGCATGTCGGTATGACACTTTTTGTATCCATGATGGATGTAACTATATATACATATATAACAAGTTGTTTGTTTCAAAAGTGACGTTATTAGTATGATTATATGAGAAAAAGTTTTATCCCAACTCGTTCCAAATTGTGCAATGTGTTGATAAGACGCCCTTATATTCATGTAGGAAGAACGCATGGATTTGAACCAACCACTACCTGAGGAAACCCTGTCACTCGATACGACACATTATAGCGAGATGGGGAGCGCGCACCCCGCGAGTAATAATGAAGACTCTGAAGCTCGAATAAGAGTGAATGAGGAAACTCCGGGGGTGATGCCGGAGTGGCTCGCGCAATTAGTGAACAGGGCAAGCAACAACAACTCCCACCGAGCACTGGAGCAGTTTCAGAAAATGAAACCGCCCGTATTATAAGGGAAGGCGGACCCTTTACAAGCCGAAGCTTGGCTTCTACAAATAGAGAAGATTCTAGAAGTTATGAGTTGCACTGATGAACAAAAGGTATCCTTCTCTTCTTTTATGTTCCAGAAGGAAGCGGAACATTGGTGGAGGGCAGTGAAGCTGAGTATGAAGAATACAAGGGAACCAATCACCTGGGAATTCTTGGTGAACAAATTCACTGAGAAATACATTCCAGAGACAGCCAGAGATAAGATGGCAACAGAATTCTTGGAACTCCGTCAAGATTCTATGAATGTATCCCAGTATGATCAGAAATTCACTCAGCTATCCAGGTATGCTGATGCCTTGGTAAAGAGTGAAGCAGATAAGACGAAGAGGTTCGTGAAGGGCCTAAGATCAGATATTCGGGGCCCGCTGATTCCATTGCAACTGAGGAATTATCTCCAGGCAGTAGAAAGAGTTTTGGAGGTGGAAATGGACATACAAGAAGGTCAGGGAGAATGGGTGGAAGAAATTCTCAATTCTAAGCGCCCCCGTTATCAAGAACCTCCTAGGAGGACAACATCAGGACCAGCCAGCAGCAGAGGATCTGGGTTTAACACCTCTTTTTCTAGAGGAGGAGGAGCCAGAGGCGGGAGAACGTGGCTGAGGAGCAGAGACACTCCCTTGAAGACACGAGCTACCTCTGCGTCCCATCACAGAGTCACGGAGGCTCCTTGGTGTCAGAGGTGTAGAATAAATCATTTTGAAACTGTCTCCCAGACAGGTCTTGTTTTAATTGTGGAGGAGTGGGTCATATAAGGAGAAATTGTCCAACCATGCGTGAAAGTCAAGGACCGAGTAGAGGAAGTGGAAGGCCGATCGTGAAGACGAATCCTTCCAGGGGACAAGCCAGTAACTCTATGCCGCCCAGTAATGCCCCACGTCCTGTTGCAACCCAGTCATCGGTTCAGCAACCTCGGGTGCAAAGCAGAACCTTTGCATTAAACCACCGAGAAGCATTGGCCTCAAATGCAGTGGTAGAAGGTATGATCTCCGTATCAGGACATATTGCTCATACATTATTTGACCCTGGAGCTACTCATTCATTCGTATCTAGTGCTTTTGCTTATAAATTAAATCAAGAATCAAAACCCCTAGGATTTCAATTGGTTGTGTCAACACCTATAGGGGAGAATTTGATAGCTAGCACTAGATATACGAATTGTGAAGTAATTATTGGAGAAATGAAGACCTTTGTTGATCTGATTAAGCTAGGCGAAATGAAGTTCGATGCGATACTAGGAATGGACTGGTTGTCTGCCAGTGGTGCTTCTGTGGATTGTAATAAAAAGAGGATTATCTTTAAGAAGGAAGGGACTCCGGAGTTTATGTTTGAAGGAGAGAAAGGAAATTATGATATACCTCACATATCAGCCATCAAAGCCACCAAGTTATTGAAGCAAGGGTGCCAAGGATTTCTGGCTTTGGTGTTGGATACCACCAGGACTGATGTAAATATTAAGACTATTCCAATTGTGAATGAGTTCCCTGATGTGTTCCCGGAAGACTTACCAGGTCTGCCCCCAGATCGGGAAGTAGAATTTACAATTGATGTAATACCCGGTACTGCCCCAATTTCTAAGGCACCGTACCGTATGGCCCCTGCAGAAATGAAAGAACTTAAAACTCAATTGCAGGACTTATTAGACAAAGGTTTCATTCGGCCAAGTATATCACCCTGGGGAGCACCTGTCCTATTTGTAAAGAAGAAGAATGGAAGTATGAGATTATGTGTTTACTACCGGAATTGAATAAGGCAACTATCAAGAATAGGTACCCTCTCCCTCGAATTGATGACTTATTTGATCAATTGCAAGGGTCTTGTGTATTTTCTAAGATAGACCTTAGATCGGGGTATCATCAGTTGAAGGTCAAACCTGAAGATGTGCCCAAATCAGCTTTTCGGACAAGATATGGACACTTTGAATTTCTGGTTATGCCTTTTGGACTCACTAATGCCCCGGCAGCATTTATGGACTTAATGAATCGGATGTTCCAACCATACTTAGACCAGTTTGTAGTAGTATTCATTGATGATATTCTGGTCTATTCAAAGAATATGGAAGATCATGAGAAACATCTTAATACTGTCCTTCAAATCTTGAGAGAGAAGCAACTCTATGCAAAGCTGAAGAAATGTGAATTTTGACTAGAGCAAGTAGGGTTTCTAGGCCATATTATATCCAAAGAAGGGATATCAGTAGACCCGGTAAAGATCGAAGCAATCCGAGACTGGCCTAGACCCACTAATGTCACTGAAGTTCGAAGTTTCTTGGAATTAGCGGGGTACTACAGAAGATTTGTAGAAGGGTTTTCTTTGATTGTAGCACCAATGACCCAATTAACTAGAAAGAATAAGAAGTTTGCTTGGGGAGAAGATCAAGAAAGGAGTTTCCAGGAGGTTAAAGCCAGATTGACATCTGCTCCTGTCTTAGTTGTACCTTCGGGGACTGAAGGATTTGTCATTTTTAGTGACGCATCAAAGCTGGGGTTGGGATGTGTGTTAATGCAAAATGGAAAAGTTATTGCCTATGCATCCCGACAATTGAAGACCCATGAAAGAAATTACCCCACTCATGACTTGGAATTAGCCGCTGTGATCTTTGCTTTAAAGATCTGGCGACATTACTTGTATGGAGTGTCTTGTAAAGTTTTTACTGATCATAAGAGCTTAAGATACATCTTCACACAAAAGGAACTGAACATGAGGCAGAGGAGGTGGTTAGAACTAATAAAGGATTATGATATTACTATTCAATACCACCCTGGGAAGGCCAATATAGTGGCTGATGCTTTGAGCCGGAAATCAGGAGGAACACTGGCCGCCTTGATGACTCGTCAAGTAAGACTATTAAGAAACCTAGAAGAAATGCAAATAGAAGTGCGAGTCATTGATTCTTCAAATTCTGGGTATCAACTAAATCAAGTGAGTATCCAATTAATCTATACGACAAGATCAAGAGGCACAACAAGAAGATACTCAAATAAAGAAGATGATGAAGAAAGTGCAAGAAGGAGAACTCAAGGAGTTTCACATAGAAGGTGATGTATTAAGGCTTGGACACAGACTATGTGTGCCAGATGTAGCAGAAATCAAAGAAGAAATAATGAAGGAGGCTCATAGTACACCTTATACAGCTCATCCCGGAAGCACAAAGATGTATCAAGATCTACGTCATAACTTTTGGTGGGATGGTATGAAGATGGACATTTCTAATTTCGTCCACAAATGTTTAGTCTGTCAACAAGTAAAGGCTGAACATAAGAAGCCCCCAGGTTTGTTAGTACCTTTATCTATTCCTGAGTGGAAGTGGAGTCAAATTGCTATGGATTTCGTCACTGGACTTCCTCGGACGTCCCAAGGACTGGATACAGTCTGGGTAGTGGTAGACAGACTCACCAAATCTGCCCATTTTCTACCTATCCGGATTAATTATTCAATGGAAAGACTGGCTCAGGTATATGTCCGAGAGATAATTAGATTACATGGAGTACCTGAATCCATTGTATCAGATCGGGACCCAAGATTCCAATCTAGATTCTGGAAAAGTTTGTCCAGAGCTATGGGCACTAACTTAAAACTCAGTACAGCAGCCCACCCCCAAACGGATGGACAGTCAGAAAGGACCATTCAAATATTAGAAGATATGTTGAGAACTTGTGTACTGGATTTTGGGAGAAGTTGGGACAACTATTTACCCTTAGTGGAGTTTGCTTATAATAATAGTTATCAATCCACTATCGGTATGCCTCCATTTGAAGCATTGTATGGGAGGAGGTGTAGATCACCAATCTGTTGGGAGGAAGTTGGGGATAGAAGACTATTTGGCCCCGATGTAATTCAAGAAGCTACGGAGAAGATCAAGCTAATCAAAGAAAGGATGAAAGCAGCCCAGAGCAGACAGAAAGCTTATGCAGACAATCGCCGTAGACCACTGGAGTTTGAAGAAGGGGATAGGGTTTTCCTAAAAGTATCTCCTATGAAGGGAGTGAGACGCACCGGCAGTAAGAACAAATTAGCCCCTAGATATGTGGGTCCGTTTGAAATATTGAACAAGATTGGACCGGTTGCTTATCGTTTGGCCCTACCCCCTGCCTTAGAAAGGATGCACAATGTATTTCATGTATCTCAGCTGAGAAAGTATGTGCCCGATCCTGCTCATGTCATCTCCTATGAACCCCTGCATATGATAGAAGACATGTCTTACGCGGAAGAACCAGTACAAATTCTTGATCACAAGGAGAAGCAATTGAGAAGCAAAAATATTTCCTTGGTCAAAGTTTTATGGAGAAATCAAAACATAGAAGAAGCCACTTGGGAACTGGAAGAGGAAATGAGAAAGACCTATCCGCAATTGTTCTAAGGTACGTTAAGTTTCGAGGACGAAACTTCCATAAGGAGGGTAGAATGTAACACCTGCCTAAATTAAGGTATTTCTTAATCATTAGTGTATGCATAATATCTTAGTAAGCCATGCGTATAATACGCGTATGGCGTAGACCCGTATTATACGGGTATTATACGGGTACGTATATACAAGTGTATACGTAAGTATTTATACGACCATGTATACAGGTATAAGAAATTCCTTCCACCACAAGCTTCCTTTTCTTTCCACCAACTTCTCCAAGCTTCTCCTACCTTCCATCAAAATATCTCCTCCAAATGGCTGGCCATGATTGGCCAAGAGAAACACCTCACCCTTTTCATTTTTGCAAATAACCCCTCTCTTTTTTTTTTTGATGGGATGTTTAAAGGACACATGGCATGATCCTATGGAGGGACACATGGCATGATCCTATGGAGGGACACATGGCAAAAATCCTGGAGGGTTTGAAGCTATAAATAGAGGAGGATGAAGAGAATTCAACACTTTTGATCAAAACTCTCTCTCTCTTCAAACACTCTCTCTCTTCAAAAACTCTCTCCCTCTCCTTTCCAGCAGCAGCAAGGAGGAGCAACAGCAATAGCAACAATAAAGGCAACAACAACAAATAGCTAGGAACAGCCAAGATCAGCCCATACAAAGTGAGTAGAACATGCTAATCTTAACAATATGATGAGTAGAAATGAGTAGAATTGAGTAGAAATGAAATAAGCATATGAGATATGCAAGTATCGACCCTATGTCTATTTTGGGATCATGTGTTTTCAATTCCGCAAATACTTGCTACTGTTGCTTACGAAATAAGATATTTCTACATATCTTGCATATTGATATGGTATGATGATATATGTGTGTTTCGGAGGAAGGGACCGGGTGTGTTCCGGAGGCGTAGAAGGGGAGAACATATGTATATATGTTTGTGTTTATGTATGTGTTGGTGTGTTTCGGAGGAAGGGACCGGGTGTGTTCCGGAGGCGTAGAAGGGAGAGACATATGTATATATGTTTGTGTATTTTCGGAGGAAGGGACCGGACTGAACCGGAGGCGTAGAAGGGGAGAACATATGTATATATATGTTTGTGTATGTGTATATGGACATGATAGAATTCCTGTGATATGATCATGCATAGATCTTTAACATCAGATCTGGAATAGCTTCTTAACAGGCTGTTTTATTATAAGTTAGTCGACTAAGTCCGGAATTAGTCGACTATAGGTGTGAGTTTTGTAAGCAGATAACTGCTGATATAGCAGGATTAGTCGACTACAAACAGACTGTAGTCGACTAATCCCAGATACAGAAAGTTGACAATCTGTTTTTGACAGTTTTAGTCGACTATAGACGACGTATTAGTCGACTAGTCCTTGAGTTAGTCGACTATACCAAGAGGGTAGTCGACTATAGGTGATCCACAGAAAGTAACTCAACTTTTGACAGTTTTAGTCGACTATAAGAAATTTTAAGTCGACTAGTCCTTGAGTTAGTCGACTATACCAGGAAGGATAGTCGACTACAAGAGTCCCTGTTTGCCAGTAAAGAAACAGGTACGTGTGAAGCAGAATTAGTCGACTACAGTTTAAGAGTTAGTCGACTTACAGTTAGTATTAGTCGACTATGGAGTGGCCTAGTCGACTAGTAAGGCATTGTTACTGTGTTCTGTTTTGGTTCATGGTGAATTATGAGATCCTATAAAAATAGTATATCGATACTCATGTCAACTGGATAATGTAGCCATGTATGCCTACCTGCTATGTGCATTTAAATATTGTTTTACTCACTGAGCCGTCAAGCTCACCCTATTCTAACTCCACCTACAGGTTTGGACAAGGGCAAGGGTCCTGCTTAAGGCAGTGATACGGACATTTACCACCGGAACCTCAGCAGTAGGAGTTACTTTTGTTATATATACGGTTTTGTATAAACATGCATATGTTTAGCTGTGTATCAACCGTAACCTGTAAATATTAAAGGACTTGGTGTTGGACTCTTCTTGTATGAACTTATGTTTTTGACATGATAATGAAGACTGTGTTCTCATGGATTATTGAACTATAGATGTTAGTATGATAAGTCTCAAGTAGATCATACATGTTATCTGATGTATATGTTGAAGTATTTTATACTGATGGGTCCCACGCTTGGCTTATACGAGATGATTATGTTTAAATGGAAATTTTTTAATTGGGACCGTTACAAGGCGATCAGGATGCTACTTGCAGGGGTCGTGGTTGATGTTAGTTAGTTCTCTTCATTTTTGTTCGTCAATATGTCTAAACAAAACAAAATGGTAATAATGAAGGGACGGTGAGGTGCTTGTCTGTGATTAACCCAAGTTTTCAAAAACATATCAGACAGATATATGTTGTTGGATTGGCATCGTCTATGATCCAAAGAGGGGATGTAAGGGTTAAAAGTAAAAAGATTCAATCTAGGATCCATACTCTATTTAAATCCAAAACTAGTAATAATGTATTAATGTTATGACAAAGACTCATTCATTTTGATGAGTATTCTTTAATAAATGTGGAACTCAATATGGCCTTAGGAAAACAAAAAAAAAAAAAACTCTTATTAGCGTCCCCGAGAGAGATGATAATAGGTTTGAGCTAGCCCTAGGGGCCATGGACTTAGCCATGTCACATTTAGTGTCGAAATCAGACTTCAACTTTTGGCCATTAAGAGCAGAGCCAGGGTTTAGCTTAAGCCCAGTTTTTAACCCTGACAATTTGGAAGCTCTCTTCTTTACTTTTTCAAACCCTAACCCATTATCATCTCTGCTCTCAATTCATTATCATTCCTAGTCTCTCTTCCTTCTTTTCTCTTATGTGCGCAAATATTTCAGGGACAAAATTTTAAAAAAGTTTTACTATTATACTGCAGTGACACTTATCTTTGTTCATGACTTAATCTCTCTTTCATCTTTTCTGAAAATAACTAATTTTTCCCTTTACATGAGAGAAATTGGGAGCCATCCATCTTATCTATTTATTCATAATAAATAAATCATAAAATAAGAAAAAGGAGAAAGGAAGGTGAGAAACAAACAAAAAATTTCTTCGAATCAAGTTTCAAAGGTATGATTGTCAAGAATTTAAAGTTTTGGTAACAACATAAAGGTGGTATCCTAAAAGCATCTAAGCCACATGTCTTCTTTAATTGTAAATTAGATTTTTATTGCAAGGATATTGATTAATGCAATTAGTTAAATCAAAGGAGAGGAACTAGAGACAATGTATAGATTAAAAATCACCAATACAAATGATGAACATATATATTCAACTTGGCCTATGTATTGAATATAATCAATGATTTAATCTTGAATGTACCTAATCCATATTTCTTAAATTACTAAAATCAGCTTTTAGTAACCCCGAATAAACTGTAATTCAAAACCAATGCACAACATATTACAAATGCCAAGCATTGAATTTTGTTCTAAAACATGATTGTGGCTAAACACTGTACTTCAATTATATTTTATATTATCTTCCTTGTCACCCTATGACTAAAATTTGGAGTTTTATTTCTGGGATCAAATGATGAATATATATGAACTTGAATAAATTAAAATTGGACTGCGTTACATTGCAAATATATGATGCAAAGACCAGCTCAACTCTTGTGAAACTCTATCAATTATTTGTGCATCACTGCATGGGGGGTCGTTTATTCATTATTGACAGTTAATTGCACCAAATCTGCTTTTGTTAATTATTATTAATTGACCCATCAATCATCAAGACCTCTGTCTTTAGTCTTTTCAAAAATTGCATGGCCTTGCTTTGATTCAAATACTGTAGCTCATCAAAAAGTCTGGCAAGCAAAGACAGAGACCCCCTCAGGAGTAGAGCAAAGGGTTTAAAAGCCCCCTCTCTCAAGCTATAAAATCGCGTCGGTTACCCACTGTTTCTTACAGATCATCTCCCAAGCGAGCGGGGAGAGAGAGGGAGAGAGTGGGAGGTAATAAATAAGGAAAATTTCCTGTCATAATAAGAGAGAGAGTGTGTGTGTGTGTGAGAGTTGAGGGTAAGGGGGATGTCGGGTGGAATTGCTGCCGATATTTGCGTCGCTCACCCGCTGGTTTCCTACTTTGCTTCACTCTGCTCCCTTGCATTCAGCCATCTCTCTCTACTCCTTACAAACTTTTTTGCACAACAAGAGGGAATTTAGAGGAAAAAAGATCATAAGAGATTGTTGTTGTTGTGTGTGAGAAATCTCAACATGGCACGTTTTTATCAATCCAAGCTCCCCTCTTCCCTCCCCCTTCCCCAAAAAAAAAGGAAGAAGAGAAAAAGATACACCCATGAACAACTGGCCAGAGAGACCTCCCCTTGATACCTTGTATAAGTTGCCTCTCTTTCATTGTACTTGTTCTTAATAAAACATTAACTTCTTTTCTTCCACTGTCTCTGTTCTTCTTCCTGTTCTTCTTTGTGAGAGAGAAAGAGGGAAGATGAGCTCTGGTGATGAGCAACATGCTCAAGAGAGGAGGAAGAAGAGATACCATCGCCACACGCCTCACCAGATTCAAGAGCTTGAATCGTATGCCACTCTCTCTCTCTCTCTCTCTCTCTCTCTCTCTCTCTCTCTCTCTCTCTCTCTCTCTCTCTCTCTCTCTCTCTCTCTTTTTGGGGCTAAAGCTTTGATGGGTCGTGTTCATTTAGGATGTTCAGGCTCTGCCCACATCCAGATGAGAAGCAGAGGATGCAGCTGAGCAGGGATTTGGGCTTGGAACCAAAACAGATCAAGTTTTGGTTCCAGAACAGGAGGACCCAAATGAAGGTATCTCTTCTTTTTTTTTTTTTGCCCCCCTCTCCTGATGAAAAGATTTGATTAGATTTGATTGTGAGATAAAAGGGATAGGGAAAAAAAGAAAGAAAAAAGGAGCACTTTTTTGTTTGCTATCTTCACTTTCCTATTCTGTCATTTCTGTGTTTGTATTCTCATTTTTCAGAAGAGGTTGTAAAATGTGAGTTTCTTGGTTGCAGGCACAACATGAAAGGCAGGATAACATCTCTCTTCGTGCCGAAAACGACAAGATCAGATGTGAAAACATCGCGATTCGAGAGGCTTTGAAGAACATCATCTGCCCGAGCTGTGGAGGCCCTCCAGTCTCTGAGGACTGCTACTTTGATGAGCAGAAGCTAAGGCTGGAGAATGCTAGACTTAAAGAAGAGGTTGCTGATTGATTTTTTTTTTTGTTTTTGTTTTATCTCAGTTTGTTGTTAGCTTAGTTATTAAAGACTAGAATTCAAAGCATTTCATGATTAAGATCATTCTAGCTGCAGCAATCTTTTTGTTTTTCAATTTAATTTTTTTTTTTGAGAAATGTTTTCTCAATTAAATCGCCCTTTGTTTTTTTTTTTTTTTTAGAGTAAATGGTGAACTTAGAAGACCCCCTGCGTTTCATTAATAAGTTTTTAATTGCCTTTTGTTAGACTAATATTCTTATAGCTTCTGAAGTTGTTCTAATGGGAGCAAAATGATTTGAGTTTTGTTCATTTGTTAGGATCACCATCATTGAGCTTTAAAGACAGTGTTTTCTTGCAGTTCTTGATAGAGATTGGATAAGAGTGAAGTATCATTTAATTGCTGCAATCTATTTTATTGCTTGTGTTGTTATTTAATATTTATTATATTTTTTTGTTGAAGCTGCATTGGTCTTTTATTATCGATATTGATTCTTTATTATTTCTTGCCAATGTTTTGTAAATGCAATCATTTAGGTTCTATGTAGATTATAAATTTAAGCATGTAATGATGAAAACAAGATTACATGTTTGCAATTTATTTATTACTGCCCTGCTTTATTGCCATTATAACTTCCGAAGTAGTTTGGGCTAAATGGTATTAGTTTAGCTTTTAAGAAAAGACTAGATGATACCTATAATTTTTCAGTTGGTCTGTTTTGAAAATTGAAATGTTGCTAAAATTTCCAAGGAATGAATCGGTTTGGAGTAATAATTCAACTTTATTATGTTTATGTTCCTACATTATAACTTTGTTGTTTGTCCACCTTGAGCATTTAACAAGAAACTTGTTTTCAGTCTTTATAGAATTCGAGTTGTTTTGATATTCGGAACAGATGATTGATTAATAGCATTATACAGTTGTACCGCTTTGTCATGAAGCTGATGCCTAATCTGAACATTACAGCTCTATAATAATTAGCAGCTCATATTTCTTTCCAGTCTTTTTGTAATTGCAATTGCTAAGCTTAAACAATAGAGAATGAAGTTCAAGTAATATATTTAGTTGCATTCTATTTCTGAAGAAAATTTTAAATTAAAATGAGTTGATTATGTTTATTACGCCATCTTACTGACATTTAGACAATCATCTGGAGCAATACATCTAGAAAACATTAAAATGTGTTGATTTCGAAATACTACTGATTGTTATTTAGTTTTGCTATTTCAATTTCCCTTTTGGTCTACCAAAATTCTAGTGTGCAATGACCATAACACTGAACAAATTAGTATGTTCTTCAGCTTTTAAGGCTAACACATGTTGCATTCTTCCATATTATTTCAATTGCATTATGTTCTTCTTTCACACTATGTCTAAATAGAGTCTCTCAAGCTATAAGCTTTTATTCTTGATTAAAGTAGAAACTGGCAGTAGTTTCTTATTAAACTATCATCTATCTATTTGACTTATTCAATAGATTGCCGATTTTTAATATCCATTGTAGTCCATTTTGGATGGAAGGAATGTCATATCTAGAGGTTTGATTGATTTGATTAAATTATTTTCTTCCTGTTATGCTACCACTATTAACTAATAAATGGGTTTTAAAAAAAAAAACTAATAAATTTGTAAGGCCTTGATTGTTACTCTGAAACATGAATCATTGCTGTATAACCAGTTCTTAGGTTTGTGTTTTCTATGGCTATTAAGTGTTCTTGGTTTAAAATGTGGTTATGAATTATGTAGCTAGATTCTTAATTATAGTGTTATTTTGATACTAGAATCCTGTTCCTCATTATTCTTTGTTCAAGTAAATGACCAAACTTTGATTTTGTTATCCACATGATAGAAGATATATCACAATGTTTTTGGTTATGTTGATTGATCTATTTTATCTCCATAACCTTATGTTAATGCTAGTGAAGTTGATTCGACTCTCTGATAAACAACCTAAAAGTGCATTGTAATATTTGTTCCATAGTAGTTGTTTAAGCTTGAATATTAGCATTTGCAAGTATTTTCTTTGCTAAAAGTTGAGAGGTATTGCAGTTCTGCTTATTAAGTTTGGATTGTTTTCCTTTGTTATTATTTCCTGTTTCCTTAGCTTTAGTACTATTACACTTTATTCAAGTCTCAAGCATTAATTAGTGTGATTCAAGTCAATTATTATTTGGAAACAGTCACTTTTTATTGGGTAGAACTGTGAACTTTTATTGATAAATGTAGTTTGAGTAGAAGTTGATATTAGCTCACCTCAGAAATAGTCTTCCATTCCTCCCTTTATGCAAGTTACTTGTTTCCCATTCCATCATCTTAGTTTGATACAGTCATATATGTAGCTCCATTTTTCATATAAATCATTTTCTTCTCATCGTGATGCTGCAGCTTGAACGTGTCTCCAGCATCACATCCAAGTACCTTGGAAGGCCAATAACCCAACTCCCGCCGGTTCAACCGGTATCTGTTTCATCACTCGACTTATCTGTCGGAGGTTTGGCCAGCCCTGGGTTTGGCCCTTCCCTTGACCTTGATCTCCTTTCTGGGAGTTCTTCAGACATACCATTTCCTTACCCGTCTCAGATTTCTGAGATTGAAAAGCCCATCATGGCCGAGTTAGCCACGAATGCAATGGACGAACTCATCAGGCTAGTCCAAACCGATGAGCCTCTCTGGGTTAAGCCCGGGAGTGATGGAAGGGAAGTCCTCCACCTTGAGACTTATGACAGGATTTTCCCGAAGCCTGGGCATCAGTTCATAGGCCCAGATATCCGAGTTGAGGCCTCGAGGGATTCAAGTCTTGTGTTCATGAGTCCCTTGGCTTTGGTTGATATGTTAATGGATTCGGTCAGTCCCCTTTTCCTTTGGAAATTTTCGATTTGACAAATATAGAGTGTTTACTGACTTGATTCAGTTTGGTCGCAGGCTAAGTGGATCGAACTATTTCCAACAATCGTTTCAAAGGCAAGAAACATTGAAGTCCTTGCTGCTGGAATGGCTGGAAGTAGGAGTGGATCATTAGTATTGGTAAATTTTAATTTGCTTTAATCTGAATGCTGAGAGATAATGTTGTATGAAAGTTGTCTAATTCAAAGTCAACTTGTAGATGTATGAGAGTTTCAGATTCTTTCCCCAGTTGTCCCCACTCGCGAGTTCTTGTTCCTACGGTACTGCCAGCAGATTGAGCAGGGCTTGTGGGCGATTGCAGATGTTTCGGTAGACCTTTCAAGAGATCCCAATCATCTAGGCCTTCCACCTTCCAGAACACGAAGGCTTCCTTCTGGTTGCTTGATTCAGGAGATGCCCAATGGTTACTCAAAGGTGATTCATACTTCAGTCTACCAAAACTTTTACAAGATTTTTGTTCTTGCTGTCTCTGATTAAGGGAGGGGAGGATGTAGGTTTCGTGGGTTGAACACTTGGAGATTGAAGAAAAGAATCAGAATTTGGGATTGTTTCGAGATTTAGTTCACTGTGGCATGGCTTTTGGAGCTCAACGTTGGGTAACCACTCTTCAACGAATTTGTGAGAGGTTCCATTGCTTGATGGTGACCAGCGCCAATACTAGGGATCTTGCAGGAGGTAAAATTTGTAAATTCCTAGAGTTAGTATGTTGGCATCTGTAGTCAGCGAATGAGTAACTCTTTCGCATTTCAGTAATTCCAACACCCGAGGGAAAAAGAAGCATGATGAAGTTATCGCAGAGAATGTTGAACATTTTCTGCAGCGGCTTGTGCCCTTCCAATGGTCAGCAATGGAACACTCTCTCTGGATTGAATGAAGTCAGGGTTCGATTCATTCCTCATAAGAGTGCAGAGCCCGGGCAGCCCAATGGCGTTGTTCTTTGTGCCGCGACATCTACATGGCTGCCCATGCCGTTTCAAAGGTCTTCAGTTTCTTCAAGGATGAAAGAACTCGACCTCAGGTTTCTTTTCTTTCTTTTACCATTGTTGATCTCATACTCCTAATGATTTGCAATGCATGTAGCTTAATTATTGTTCATAATTTTCTGCAGTGGGATGTTCTGTCTAATGGCAATATGGTGCAAGAGGTCACTAACGTTACGACTGGCCTAAACCCGGGAATTCTATCTCTCTACTTCGTGTAAGTTTCTCGACTTTTAGTTTGTTTATTTATAGAGAAAACTATAGCCCTATGATCATCATGCATATTAGGTTTGTTTGTTGCTTTCAATCACTATGTTTTACTCCGATATTAAATTTTGGGATCGTTCAATTGGTGGCAATTAGCTTAATCAACGACCTTAGTTCTATTATCGCGCAACTGGTCTTGAAGAACCCATAAACTTCCTCTAATGCCTCGTCATGGGCATGCGTATGTCACTAGCATACAGATGCATTTCATGTCAAAATATAGAGAGATACTTCGTGCAAATTTCTTGAATTTTATTTGTTTTATGGAGCAAAATATCTGGTCATGTAGATTACTGAATATCAGGATTTTTCTGTAACTTTACTGTCAACAATTGGTCTCTCTCTCTCTCTCTCTCTGCATTTTTTTGAAAATGTATGTTTATTGGTTATTATACACAATTTAGTTTCTTCAACTGATTTAAATAAAGTCTATTATTAGCAACAAAATCTATTGCTTGGTTTTTCGCTGTCCAATTGTTTTCCTAAAAAAAAACATAAACAGGCTCTCACTCAGGATCAAAACAACATGCTCATCCTTCAAGAGAGCTGCACCGATGCATCAGGCTCAATCGTGGTGTACGCGCCAGTCAATCTGCACTCCATGGACATTGTCATGAGCGGCGAGGACACCTCATACATCCCTCTCCTCCCTCAGGCTTCGCCATTCTCCCAGACGGCCGCCCCAGCGGTGGCTCGGCCGCGTCCACGAGCTCAAATCCAATGGGGGCTCATCGGGCTCGCTCCTGACCATCACGTTCCAGATCCTAGTCAGCAGCCTGCCATCTGCCAAGCTCAACACCGAGTCTGTGGAGAGCATCAATCGCCTGATCGGCGAGACTGTGCAGCAAATTAAGGCCGCATTGAACTGCCCTTGATTGCTTGCTTGCTTGGTTGAATACTTTCATAACTACTGAGAATTTAGTTTTTACAGGAATCATCAGTCAGAGTTACATTTCGGGGCACTTTAAAGAGGAAGTCAAGAACGCACCATGGCTGTCTCTGAGCTCTCTTTTCCTTTTCCTTTTCCTTTTGATTGTACTTTCTCATTCAATTCTCTTCTCTCTCTATTCTCATCCTTTTTCTTCTTGAAGCAGCGAGAGGTAATGGTTCGGGCATTGACTTCTGTTTCCATGAGCGTTCATTTATGAACATTTAAGAGTGGACTGGTCTTTATTACATTTGATGCTGAGCAACTCCATTGTCATAATTCTTTCCTGCTGAGAATTGGTAACAAGTTGAAAGTCTTTTGAGTTGAATCATGAGGTGTGGTCCCTTTTGTTCATAGGGAATCTAAGAGAAAAAAATGCCATAAAAGCCTCTGCAAGAAATATGTGTTCCCCCCCCCCCCCCCCCCCCCCCCCCCCCATATTTTTCATTTTTCTTTACTAGTTTTCATGTGCACTGTTTCAGTGCTTGTGATAGTGATCTCAACCTCTCAAATTCTTTGTTTGGGAAGTGCACCAGATTTGAAATGGCTTGGCATTGTGGTAACTGTAACCAGCTTTAAAATTTGTGTATTTATTGTTCTGATCCATATATTAAATCCTCATAGTTGCCTTGCACAAAATTAAATTCGTGTACTGATTACTTGTGGCAATTGATGTGCTCCATGATAGGTCAGTATCATAACTGAAATTGAATGAAGTTTTTGTTTTTTTTTTTTTTTTTAGCCATCAGTACTGCTTGCTGTAATCTGAGCAGGTTTTTGGCACGGCCCATCAATAGGCCTCAGTGGTATTAGGCCCAGGCCGCCTGACCTCGGCCATGGCCAGAAAGCCCGTTAGGGCCTTCTCGGCTGGAGAAAGTATTATATTTTAGGAATATTCTTGTGTTGGGCTGATAATGTGGACAAATTCAATTTGTATTGTGTTCGAGGATTAGGAAATAGAAATTCCTCACTTGGAAATTGCAGTTTCTTATTTTCACTAACAAAATATTTCGATTCAAGCATTCTAGTGCCGTGAAACTAACACAAAATTGTAGATTTTCAAATTCAGGACTTTTTTAGAAGTAACACCTTTACAATAAAGTTTTTGGAAGTTATAAGAAAATAAGCTAAATTCTGGAGGTTTTTTTTTTTTAAATCTTTTAATAAAGGCTAACCCGCATGTTAAATTGGACGCAGAGAAATCGATTAAATTCATGTATACTTATTATGCTTAATAGATCTCAACAATACTTTTCATCCACCTTCAATATTTACTCACCATGGCTTTAGTTCCCCAGAAAAGCAAAAAGTGCCAAAAGAAAAAACTAAAGAGAAAAAAGAAAGACTAGTTATTTTTCAGCTTTTACTATACTATAGATAATTGGATTGGATCTAAAATATAAGGTTAAAATTCACTAAAATATCAGGAACTTTCAACCGTTTTGCAAAAAAATACCACGAACTCTCAAAATTGCACAACGCTATCATAAACTTTTCCTCAAGTTTTCAAGAAAATACCATCCACCAATGACATATTAAGATGACATCACGTGTAAGACATGTGATTTTTTAATACTCAAAATACCTTTAATTTTCTCTTAATCTCAGCAAAATTAAAAAAAGGAAAAAAAGGGGAGGAAAAAGTGTTAATCTCATGTGAAGGTGGCCCACTTAACCTTGGTTATTTGTATTGGATTCCTATTAAAGTTAACTGATATTAAAGATGCCCATATTAAAGTCACATTTATATAGTTATTTGGTCACTTGAAATATAAAGGGTACCATGATGGAAAGGTTTATTTCAAGGGGACTTATTTGCAAATGTGCGACCCACTTTTCTCCTCCTGAAAAGAAACAAAACTTATGCTCATTTTATGATTGAGAATCCATCGGGAAAAGAAACTGTGGGTTTTGTGAAAGGAAAAGGAGCAGAGAAAAGAGGATCCTTTGCAAGTTAGGGTTTGCAGATTCAAGAGTAAGGAATCAAAGTCTTCTCCAACCTTCATCCAATATTCACCAATGGCTTCAGGTATGGTGATTTAAAGTATTGCATAAATTAGGGTTTTGATCTATTATTCTTGAGATGTTTTATTGATTCTTGATCCATGGTTTCAATTTAATCGCATTATAGATGTATAATATTTCCAACATTTGGTATCAGAGCCATGGTTAAAGAATCAATACATCTTGGATTTAGGAATTATGAAAAGTTAGGGTTTTTGATTAACGATTCAATTTTTGATCATTTTAATTGTACAATTTGTAGAGGATTTAATAGCCCTAATATCATGTTCATATTCCTCTAATTATGCAATTAATAGAGATCAAAATTTAGGATTTTAGAAACCCTAATTTTTCCTAATTTTCCCGATTTTTCCCTAAAATTTTGGAATCGGGTGATAATCTGGAACTGCTCTTCGGTAACTGTTTCGTGGAGTATTAGTCGACTATAGTTATGGATTAGTCGACTAATAGTCCATCCAGAAAGTTACCCGACTCTCTGTTGGATTCAGGAGTCGACTTATAACTTTTGATTAGTCGACTAGTAAAGTGTATAGTCGACTAACCATTTTGTCAAGTCGACTAATTTTCAACCGAAAGTTTGTCTTCCCACAGGAGTCGACTAATTAAATGTCAAGTCGACTTATAAAGTTTATAGTCGACTAATAATTTGGGTATAGTCGACTAATTTCCTTTTGTTGTAGTCGACTAGACCTAATCTGTAGTCGACTTGTCTTGACCCAAGTCGACTAGTCCTTTCTTGTAGTCGACTAATACTTGTTTAAATCAATCATTAAAGTACGTTACACATTTAAGTTATTGTGTTAATATAGATTGATGCTTGGTCAGTAATGTATTGAGATATTATGGTTTTACTCAAATGAAAGAATTAGAGAATATTATTGGTTAGTTTTGTATTCATAAGGCTTATTGATTTAGTAGTTGCCAAAGTGACCTAGGTTAGTAAATCTTATGAATATATAACTATATAAAAGACTTGTCAATGTAAGTGACATTAAAGACAATAATATTCTCGATGGCGGTTCTAATTAGGAGATTGGGACTGGCCCAAAGGAAAGTCTCTTTCAAATAATTATGAACCGGATAGGGTAGTATAATTTATGTAACTTAGTGGTGTAGAATTGGATACCCAAAGGTAACAAGACTTACTATCTGAGTAACATAAATTATATTAGACCTACATAGGTGATAAAAGTTCTCACCTAAAGAGTGAACACTAGATATGCTTAGGTTTCGCCCAAAGGAGAAATCAAAGTGATATCAATAGTTCATCTTAATTAAATTTAAAACTTGTATTGATTCGAGGCATTAATGTGAGCTTGTCCTATTATGTTTCAGTGAACGTCCCTACTTCCCTCCACACTCATGCCACTAGCATTCCAGCCTTGGACGGTACAAACTTCTCAGAATGGTTTGAACATGTACAGTTTACACTGGGTGTCCTAGACCTAGACATGGCCTTAATAGTTGACAAACCTGATGAAGTAACTGCTGAGAGTACAGCAGAACAGGTCAGCCATGCCAAAGCTTGGGAAAGGTCTAATAGGCTCAGTCTAATGTTTATTAAGATGACCATAGCTAATAACATCAAGACTTCACTCCCTCCTACAACTAAAGCATCTGAACTGTTAACTGCTGTCAAAGACCGATTTAAGTCAGCAGATAAGTCATTAGCTGGTACCTTAATGGCTGAACTTACCACCATGAAATATGATGGTAATAGAGGAGTTCAGCAACACATTCTAAACATGTCTGATAAGGCTGCTAAGCTAGGATCACTGGGTATGAAGGTTGATGAGTCCTTCTTGGTTCAATTTATCCTCAACTCACTTCCTTCACAGTTTGGGCCATTCAAGATCCACTACAATACTCATAAGGATAAGTGGAACTTAAATGAGCTAACTGGTATGTGTGTTCAAGAGGAGGTGAGACTGAGGCAAGAAGGACAGCACTCAGTGTTGGCAGTAACTTCAAGGGGTATCCATAAGAAAGGTAAATATGGAAGAGGTAAGAGATTTCCATCAAATAAAGGAAATGACCATGGAAAAGTAGCCAAGGTCATAGAAAAGCTTTCACTGTCAAATGCTACTTCTGTGGCAGAAAAGGACATGTGAAGAAGGACTGCAACAAGAGGAAAGCTTGGTTCGAAAAGAAAGGTACATATCTTTCTTTTGTATGTTATGAATCAAATCTTGCTGAAGTTCCTTCTAATACTTAGTGGATAGACTCTGGAGCCACAACTCATATAACTAATTCAATGCAGGGATTCCTTACAACCAGGAAACCGAAGGAAAGTGAGAGATTCGTCTTTATGGGGAACCGTCTCAAAGTGGAGGTCGAATATGTTGGTGTTTATCGACTACTCTTGGAGACGGGACATCAGATGGATCTTGAGGATACTTTTTATGTACCTTCGATTTCAAGAAACTTAATGTCTTTATCCAAATTAGATGTTTTTGGATATTCTGTTTTGTTTAGTTGTGGAAAACTCTCTTTAGTGTATAATTCAATTCCGGTTGGACATGGAATTTTATGTGATGGTTTATATAAAATTTCATTGAATGATGAGTTTGCACAATCTTTATTATCTCTGCATTCGAATGTTGGTATAAAACGTGGCTTAATAAATGAAAAATCCTCAATCTTGTGGCATAGGAGACTGGGGCATATCTCCAGGGATAGAATAATAAGATTAGTGAAGACTGGGATTTTGGATAACCTAGACTTCACTGATTTTGATGTGTGTGTGGATTGTATTAAAGGAAAACAAACCAAACCACTAAGAAAGGTGCCACAAGAAGTAAAGAACTCCTTGAAATAATTCATACAGATATATGCGGACCACTCTCCATTCCATGTTTTACTGGAGAGAGGTATTTCATTACCTTTATAGATGATCTATCACGTTATGGTTATGTTTATCTAATTAATGAAAAGTCTCAGGCTGTTGACATCCTAGAGGTGTTCATTACAGAAGTCGAGAGACAATTAGATAGAAAGGTTAAAATCATTAGATCAGATAGAGGTGGTGAATTTTATGGTAGATATGATGAGTCAGGACAACATCCTGGTCCATTTGCCAAATTTCTAGAAAAGCGTGGCATTTGTGCTCAATACACAATGCCAGGTACGCCTCAGCAGAACGGTGTTGCTGAAAGGCGGAATAGAACTCTTATGGATATGGTTAGGAGCATGTTGAGCTTCTCAAATGTACCCAATTCATTGTGGAATGAAGCCTTAAAGACTGCTATGTATATCTTGAACAGGGTTCCTAGTAAGGCTGTCCCAACAACTCCTTTCGAGTTGTGGACTGGTAGGAAACCCAGTTTAAGACACTTACATGTTTGGGGTTGTCCAGCAGAGGCTAGAATTTATAATCCACAAGAAAAGAAATTAGACTTAAAAACAATATCTGGGTATTTCATTGGTTATCCAGATAAGTCTAAGGGATACAAATTTTATTGTCCTAACCATAGTACAAGAATAGTTGAAACTGGTAATGCCAGATTCTTGAAAAATGGTGAAATTAGTGGGAGTGCTGAACCAAGAAAGGTAGATCTTGAAGTGGTAAGGGTAAATATCCCAATACCTTTTCCTTCAAGAGAGATTGTTGTACCTCAGCTTGATCATCAAGTTGAGATTCCAGAACAACAAGTTAATGTTGGTTCACCACTCCATGAGGATATTCCCATTGAAAATATAGTAGAACCACCACAACCGGCAGCTTTGAGAAGATCTCAAAGGGAAAGAAGATCTGCCATTTCAGATGACTATGTGGTGTATCTATAGGAATCTGACTATGATATTGGGATTAATAAAGATCCAGTTTCATTTTCACAAGCCATAGAATGCAATGATTCTAGTAAATGGGTTGATGCTATGAAAGATGAGTTGAAATCTATGGACCAAAATCAAGTCTGGGATCTCGTTGAATTGCCTTATAACTGTAAGAAAGTCGGGTGTAAATGGGTCTTTAAGACCAAGCGCGACTCTAAAGGCAATATCGAACGATATAAGGCTAGACTTGTGGCCAAAGGTTTCACTCAGAAAGAAGGCATTGACTATACAGAGACCTTCTCTCCAGTATCAAAGAAGGATTCTCTTAGAATCATTATGGCACTTGTAGCTCATTATGATTTGGAGTTACATCAAATGGATGTGAAAACTGCTTTTCTTAATGGAGATTTGGATGAGGATATCTACATGGAGCAACCTGAAGGGTTCGCAATTAAAGAACAAGAACACTTGGCTTGTAAATTAAAGAAATCTATATATGGACTTAAACAAGCTTCCAGGCAATGGTATATAAAGTTTAATGATACCATTACCTCTTTTGGATTTACAGAAAACACTGTTGATCAGTGTATATATCTAAAGATCAGTGGGAGCAAGTTTATTTTCTTGGTTCTGTATGTAGATGACATCTTATTAGCCAGTAGTGATCTTGGTTTGCTGTATGAAACTAAAAGTTATCTAACCAAGAACTTTCAGATGGTTGATATGGGTGAGGCAAATTATGTTATTGGCATAGAGATCTTCAGGGATAGATCTCGAGGATTGCTAGGATTGTCTCAGAAAGGATATATCAATCGAGTCTTGGAAAGATTCCATATGGAAATGTGTTCAGTCAGTCCTGCACCCATTCAGAAGGGTGACAGATTAAGTGGTAGCCAGTGTCCCAGAAATGACTTAGAAAAGGGTCAAATGCAGAAAGTTCCGTATGCATCAGCTGTTGGGAGCTTGATGTATGCAAGCACTTGTACCAGGCCGGATATCAGCTTTGCTGTTGGGATGTTGGGAAGATACCAGAGCAATCCAGGAATGGAGCACTGGAAGTTAGCTAAGAAGGTTATGCGGTATCTTCAAGGGACGAAGGACCATATGCTCACATATAGGAGATCTGATCAGTTGGAGGTGATCGGCTATTCAGACTCAGATTTTGGTGGTTGCCCAGATAGCAGGAAGTCTACTTCAGGCTTCATTTTCTTGCTAGCAGGTGGGGCAATCTCGTGGAAGAGTGTGAAGCAGTCCATTATTGCTTCATCCACGATGGAGGCTGAGTTTATAGCATGTTTTGAAGCCTCGAATCATGCATTATGGTTAAGGAATTTCATCTCAGCACTTGGTGTAGTTGACTCTATTGCCAGGCCGCTGACGATATATTGTGACAATACAGCAGCCGTATTTTTCTCTAAGAATGGTAAGTACTCTAATGGTTCTAGACACATAGAACTTAAGTACTTGGTGGTTAGAGAAAGAGTTGAGAAACAAAAGGTGTCAATTGTAAGTATAAGTACCACTTTAATGGTTGCTGATCCAATGACAAAGGGATTGCCTCCAAAGACATTCAAGGACATGTTGTAAGAATGAGTCTTTTGGGCAATCTGTAAATGTGTATTTTGGTACTTATGTAATTGACATTATTGTACAAATAAAAGTTTGTTTCTGTGTTTCCTGTTATCCAATTATGTGTGCACATATTATGTTTGGATGTTTGTTAAACAGGAAATGTCTTTACAAGACAATTACAGGGGTCATTTTGGTTATGGACTCAATTAGTAAGGGTTATCAATGTTGTGGTACATAGAAGGGAGTATGACGTGGATGTTGTATAACCGCTATGACTCGCATTGGTGGTCCAAGCTAATTGCAGTATTACAGTTTTTCATATTTGGGCTTATCAGTTGTTGTTTTTTAAAATTCGTGCACGTGTCAAGGTTTTTCAGTATGGAATCCAATGGAGTCAAAATGATTTTTGAAAAATGAGTCTTTTCTTTTATTTTGTTTTCTAAAGTTTTAACCTAATCGGTTAGTGGCCCAAGTGGGAGAATGTTAATCTCATGTGAAGGTGGCCCACTTAACCTTGGTTATTTGCATTGGATTCCTATTAAAGTTAACTGATATTAAAGATGCCCATATTAAAGTCACATTTATATAGTTATTTGGTCACTTGAAATATAAAGGGTACCATGATGGAAAGGTTTATTTCAAGGGGACTTATTTGCAAATGTGCGACCCACTTTTCTCCTCCTGAAAAGAAACAAAACTTACGCTCATTTTATGATTGAGAATCCATCGGGAAAAGAAACTGTGGGTTTTGTGAAAGGAAAAGGAGCAGAGAAAAGAGGATCCTTTGCAAGTTAGGGTTTGCAGATTCAAGAGTAAGGAATCAAAGTCTTCTCCAACCTTCATCCAATATTCACCAATGGCTTCAGGTATGGTGATTTAAAGTATTGCATAAATTAGGGTTTTGATCTATTATTCTTGAGATGTTTTATTGATTCTTGATCCATGGTTTCAATTTAATCCGCATTATAGATGTATAATATTTCCAACAAAAAGAAGAAGAAAGTAACCTCTTCTGGCCTCCTCCCCACCTGCGACTGCCCCCCCCAGCTCCCCCTCCACCGCCTCCCCCCATCTCACCCCTCCTTGTCCTCGCCTCCTCCCCACCTCGCCTTCGCCTCCCAGCTCTCCATCCATTCTTAACCTCTTAATCCTAAGCAACAGAGAACAACATACCGAAAAATAGTTGCCAATTGCAGGAACAACCAAACAAGGGAAGAAAGCGAGAACACACAAATTTAACGAGATTCGACAATTTCCTAAGTTCTCGGGATAGAAGAGGAGAGAGATCTTATTAATTAATCAATTACATGATACAATCAATAGGGGCATTGCCCCTCTTTATATTTTCACAGAATCCATGAAGAAAAAAAACCACGCACTCTAAATTCAGATTAACGAACTCTGAATCTAATCTGAAAATCGCCCAAAAACCAAATGTTATCGACAAGCCAATTGGCTAGTCCCGACTCTTGGGAAATGCCTGTCGACAGCTATGGAGACCTATCAACAGGGCTCTGTCGACAGCCAAGAAGGCATGTGACAGATAAAGTAAACTGCAGCTCTCTGTTGGCGTATCCACGTATCTGTTGCATCCTAGCACTTCATGCAAACTCCGTACTAACACCAAGAGTTAAAAAAACTCCACCATTAAGATTTTACACTCTCTCCCCATAATTTTCCATCTCGGTGAAGATTTCTCAAATTTGAGCCGAACTCAACATAGTGCCATGACTCTATCAGGTTGCACCAATTTGGTTGCCTACATACCCATGCCCAGGGGATCAAGCCATTCGTAGTTCATCTAAATGAGCTTCACCGAGCTTAAGCAATTGAAATCGAACTTGCAGCAACAAACCCACTGGCTGAGTCATATGAACATCTTTACCAAAACCGCCAAGGAGAACAACTACCTTCAATTTGACCTTATCTAGCTCAATAATTTGAGATTCACGTTTTTCACCCACTATCATGGATTCAACTTGGTTCCTTCACTGTAACTAGTTTAACTTATTCAGTATCCATCACGGTTACATGATCTCCACCTGGAGTCACATCTGCTGAGATCTCTACTCTTAAGTATTTTTCAGCTAGAAGCTCTGATCAAGATTCTCCATATCAACCCTCTTCAGTAGCGAATTGAGCTATTTATAGGAGTTTCAGGGGTAAAACTGTCCCCTAAAAATCCTCCATAATGGGGGTTAACTCCCTCATTACGTTGGCAGTAATTAACCAAGTAATGAGGGCAGTTATAACTGAGACGCAGGCTTTAAGCCTCGTGTTTTGCCGTTGAGGTAACGCTTGAGAAACACGAACTTCAAGTTCTACGTTAAGCTTTATGTGAGACGCAGGCTTCGGGCTCTGCGTCTAGGTATTGCGTGGATGACTGAGGCGCGCTTTCAAGCTTTCGTCTTGGCCATTGTAATGAAGTAGAGGCGTGGGTTTTGACCCTTGCGTCTTGGAGCTGCAATGATGCTGAGACGTGACTTTCAAGCTCTACATCTTGGCCATTGCGTCTTGGCCATTGTAGTGAAGTAGAGACACGGGTTTCAACCCTTGCATTTCGGTACTGCAGTGATACTGAGGCGCTGCTTTCAAGCTCTGCGTCCTGACCATTGCAGTAAAGTAGAGACGCAAGTTTCGACCCTTACGTCTTGATGTTGTGCTAGTGGTTGTACTGCCTTGCATCTGGAGTTTGAACTCAGCTTTCTGATGACTTGTCCTCAGTGATTTTTGGACAGTCTACATAACCCCTCCAAAGTTTTCAATATTTCATAGTTGACTGGGACAGATTTTGAAATACTTTGAATTCTGGTTGAATTCATACTTCTCATGATTGGACTGACAATCATTTGAGATGCTTTGAGCTTGATCTTGTCTGGAATGTAGTCTTCGTGAGTGAACTGTAAGACCCTTGAGGTCACCAGAGATGATCGTCGTGAGTGTCTAGATACGCAGTCCAGACCTCCTCAGTGCTCTAAGCTGGTTGTTGGTATACTGTTGAATCGGGGGATAAACAATCTTCTACTTATGCAAGTGTACTGTTGAACTAATTGCAGAAGCAGAGACTGAATGCATGCAAGACGCAGAGATCGTATTGCCCTAAGAACGTAGACCTCATTTGACATGGAGACACATCTCTCACCTTGCTGAAGAGGATGTAGCCTTCGAAGTGGAGACACAGTCTTTGAAGTGAAGGCGCAGCTTTCACTTTGTCGAAGAGGTGTAGCCTTCAAAGTGGAGACGTAGTCTTTGAAGTGAAGACACAGCTCTCACTTTACCGAAGAGGATGCAGCCTTCAAAGTGGTCGAAGTGGAGACGCGGTTTTTATAGTGAAGACGCGGCTTCTATTTTGCTGAAGAGACGCGACCTTTAGAGGGACGCGGCTTTGTTAAACGCGAGACCCGCGTTTTGGGCACGTTGCCACGTGTCTGGCGGAGTTGAGGGGACGTCTTTTCCTTAAACGCGAAATTTGCGTTCGTTCAAGATGCGTGCCACGCGTCGGGCGAAGATTGGGCCTCGAGACATGCGCGGCGTATCTCTGCAGATCACTGTGTCTATAAAAAGACCACAGTCTTTCGAGGGTCATCATTAGACTCTTCTTCTCTGCTGAGCCGTGTGTCGAGAATTAAGAAAAGCTTAAAATTTTTTCCACTTTCCTTCGTTTTTAACACCGATTTTACGGTTGAAATGGCAGCAAAAACCAAACATGATGCCTCGTCATCGAGCGCTGTCGCTCCAGAAACTCAAATGGGCGGTCCTTCCGTGCAAGAGGCCCCCATTTCAGGTAATAAAATCATCTGAACTGGTTTCCACCATTAAAGGGGCTTGAAAAGTTTTCTTAACTGTTAAGTCTCTTCTGAAATTTGAATCACCAACGCAAGGCTTACACCCGTGTTTGATTTTCAGACACGACTCTTGTGTTGGTAGGCAAGACGCGGGCTTGACGACTTCCGCGTCTTCTCTTCATTAGCTTGAGTCTGTGTCTGTTTGTAGAATGGGGCCTCGTTGAGCCTTGAATTTTGACCCTAATACTCAGAATTTCTCTAAGTGGGGGAGTTCAGACGCGGTCTTCATGTGATCCTCACGTCTTTAAGACCTGACGCGGGTTTCACTGAGCCTCGTGTCTGAGTACAACACTTAGAAAAATTTCTAAGTCGTGAATTTTAAAACGCAGGATTCATATGAGCCTCGCGTCTTTGATCTTAGATGCGGGTTTTGCTGATCGCGTATGGATCATTCCTGCGTTTGAGTTTCAAACACTTAGCCATTTTCTTTTAGATTTCTGACTATGTATCGTCCTCTTTGCAGTACGATATTCTTCTACCCCTTTGTCCAAGAAGTGTCATTTTAGGCACATAGGTGGCGCTGATTCAAATTTGACTTTTGCGCTCCAGAGGACTACTCTGTGACTACTGGTAAGTCAAAAGAGCGAAAGGATAGGATCAGCACGGCCAGTATGCTGACCCTCCGGGAAATTATTTTTGATGGGCTATTCGAGTTGGATTCCCGCGCTCTACTGAGGAAACCTGGCTTCTTCTTTAGTGACGCCATCACAGAGGAAGATAGGATCTTGTGTGACGGAGACTATAAGTGGCTCCGCCAGATAGGGGACATGAAGTTTTTCCTTCTCAACATAGAAAGGATGTACCCTTTGTCCTATCTTCAGCACATGTCGGTACACCGCGCGATGGAGTGGGATCTTTCCAGGTGTGTCTCTCGGCAGATTGGGTGCAAAAGAAGCATACCCCGCTGGCCATGGGAAATATGTATTTGGTTTATTTTTCGGGTTAGTCAGGGCTGAGTTTTCGAAAAGAGAAACCCCTCAGTTGGCCACCACCTTCATCAATCAATTTCTGAAGGTGAGGGGTGATTTTCCTACTGAATTTCGTCCGCCCAGGTGGGTCCACTCTATCGACAAGTCATGGTGGAGCTGGATGGTTGGATTTTTTCTTACCAAGCTTAGGAATTTGCTGATATAAGTAGGTTTATATCATTCGGTTAGGGCCGTGCAGTATGGCCTCCCGCAGAGCTCCCATAAATTTTATGACATCTTGGAGCGTTACAATCACCTGACGAGCACATTTTTTACTCTAGTCGAAGAGATAGGGCTCGCTCTACATGAGCTATATGAAGTTTTGAGGCTAGTAATGGGAGATGCCCCTTACGAAGAGTGTCTCGACCTCTGAGGTGCTTCACCTCTTGGGGAAAGAAGACCCTCAGGTGTACAAGATATATTGGGAAGTGTTATGTCACTTCCACATCTGCATGCAAATATCCACCTGGAGGAATAGGGGCGTTAAGCAGATGTCTTGGACGAGCTATCTGTTCAACGACATAAATAAAAAATCTAACCCAGTGACTAGTCTGGCCCCTTGCACTGATGAAGAAATCGCTGAGAGGATTAATGCCTCCACAAGCTCTTACACCACCGAGTCGAATGAGGATACTTTCAAGCCTGATACATTTTTTGAAAGTTTTCACCATCAGGCCCGGATTTCCATCTCCGACCGGGCTCTATTGGCGGGTTTCCTCATGCTGTGACTGAAGCGTTGTGTGGTGCCAACGCTGCCGCATGAAGTAATCATTGCCAACGTGGTGTACCCGGCGGTCCTGCTAGCGCACAGAAAGTCAATCTTCCTTCTCCCGACGATGGTAGCCGGGATCCAGAGCGGGTTGCGGACTCTGGCCAAAAGCATGTGCCAAGTGGAGGCCATGTAGACTCTCAGGGTCGGCCCATAGTAGATTCAAAAGGAAGGCCAGAAGTGAGGAATCCTAATCCCAGTGTCGAGCTTCCATACACGTACCTAATGGCCTGGTACGTCACGCACTGCCCTTCACTGATGACTGAGTATCTCCCTCCGAAGGCTTCATTTCTTTCGTGCAGAGTGTAGCACCCCGTTCCCAGGATATGTACCCAGATACGTGTCCCAAATTTTTTGACCGTATTAATTCAATTTTCTTTCAGTATTTATTTTTGGGTTGTGATTACTTATGTTATTGTGTATCAGATTTGGATTCTGAGATCCAGAGTCAGCCTGACCCGGACCGGGAACCCGATACTAGCATGCTACCCGATTTAATCTTTCTTGATCGATTTTAGTTTCAAACACTATTTTTAATATTTTAGATTTTTCATGATTTTCTAGATTTTTTCAGAATTTTTTTGCAAAATCTTCAAACCGGTGTCGGTCGGCATCGCTGACAGATTCCCGATTTTTTAGTTTTCAAAGGGATTAAATTTTTAAAAATGGCTTTCACGTTACTTCTTATAATTTTATTTTCTATCTAAATATACTTTTTGAGATTTTTCTATATTTATTAAAATTTGACCGATTCTGGTGTCGGTTGATATTGCCGGAAGATTCTAAGATTTTTAACTTAAAAATTATTTCTCCAATTCAATTTCACCGAGCATCTTAAAATAATATTTTCTTTTTTTGAGAATTTTTCGAAATGTTTCTGAAACAGTCAAATTTTCGCCCTATTAAAATATTAATATTATTCACTGACCTTATCTTTTCTTACTTTTTCTTTCCCTACTCCCCTACTTTATACTCCCAAGATATTCTAATAAATTAATTATTTAATAATAAATTTTTTTATTATTTTCTTTTCTTTTTTCCTTATTTTCTTCCTTTTCCTTTATTTTTCTTTTTCTTCTTTTCTTTTCTTCCCCCACACTCCACCTCCATGTCCTGCTCCCTCTTCCAGAAGCCGCAACTGCCGCCTGCAACAGCAGTCAGGCCATGACGGGCTACTGCTGCATCCCCTCTCCCCCTTCCATCGCGCCTGCAGCAGCAGCCAGGCCATGATGGGCTGATGTTGCAGCCCCTCCCCCCTAAATCCCAATTCATCATCACCCTTTTCTTCTCTTTTTTATTAAGTCCTCCTCCTTCCTTCTCTTTTTCATTTCCAATTTCATTTCAAACCTCCATCTCTTTAAACAAAACCACTCTCTCCACCATCACCGCCGCCTCCACCATCACAGCCGCCGCCCCCCATAGCCGCCGGCCACCACTTCCCCCAAACCCCCTCTCCACTCCTCCACCTCCTTTAACCTCCACCAACCACCCACCACTTCCAATTTCAATCAAACCTATCACCATCACTTCCCTTCCTCCTCCAAAATTCACCACCATCTCCATCAATTCCACTACTCCCACCACCCCATCATCACCTCCTCCTCCTCTAACTCTCCACCACCTCCAACAACCACCACCAACCAACACCACCACCAACCAACACCACCACCAACTTCACCAACAACATCAACCAAACCAACAACCACCAAACCCCTTCCCCTCTCCGGGGCAGCCGTGCCGCCCCCACCTCCGGCGGCGCCGCCGTCGCCCTAGGGTCGCTGGCGGTGGTCGGCTGCCGGCTACCAAACCCCCGCTCCATTTTTCTTTCTTCTTTCTTTCTTTCTTTCTTTCTTTCTTTTCTTTTCTCCTTTCTTTCTTTTTCCCCTTTTCCAATATACCACTTTTCTCACATTCCCTGAATACCCTCCACATCACCCTCAAATTACTTCCCCATAATTTCAATCATACCCCTCCCTTTTAATTCCTATTTTCCTCTTCTAAAAATACCCTATATTCTCTCTCTTTCTCCCCTTCCTACAACTCTCTCTCTCTCTCCCCCCTCTCTCATTCCCTCTCTAATATATTTATAATATTTATAATATATATATGTATATATTTTAATATATATGAGCTAGTGGCTCACTCACACGGGTTCACAAACTTCTCAGATTTTAACCCGATATTTCATTCCAGTTTCAGGCGAGTGTTTATATTAGGCTTAGAAAAATTACTAACCTTCATTTATAGCATGACATTGGTATGTGAACATCTTATTACTACTGTAACATGCCTAACACTTGCTACTGTAATTTTTAGCATGATTTCTTGTTATACAAGTTAATATACAGTATTTACACCGACACTTCATATGTTATACTTGATACCCGATCCAAGACACTTGATATTAGATACTGATACTTGATATGTCATACTTGACACCTGATCCTGACACCCGGTAAATGGCACATGCTAACCCTTACTTGACATGGTTTCATGTAGTATAAGTACATTGATTTGACATCGTGACCCTTAACCGGACACTATCACCCATGATACCTGTATTATATGGCATATGCATGACTATCACTTTTACGGGAACTTGGCATGATTATTATATAATTACCAGACATTTGGTACTCCTGAACTCCTGTGCTCCTGAACTCCTATATACTTGAACCCCTGAAATAGGGAGACTCCTGACATTACTCCTAATATTATACTCCTGTTGACTCTCGTAATAGGATAACCATGGATATTGGACTTTTGTGAATACCCTGTGGACATTATTATTTGATACTCTGTTATATTTAAACATCTTACACCGGGATGGGGAAACTGATGGGTACCGATATAGCTTCTGTGTTTATGATGGTCATACAAATATTGTACAACTAATTCCTGGGATTCGACCTGGAGGCCACCAGGCGCTTCCGTGGGGTGTACCGGCACCCCTACTCCCCTGCCTGGGTATATTCCTGTGGGAAACGGTGACATTCTATTCCTGTTCGGGCGTATACTAAGACTTTTGGGTATATAGTAAGACCCGGTACCTAGCGGTACGTTCTGGCGCCAAAATTTTGATCGAGCCAAACCTGCACAAAAAATATAGAAATATAGAATAGTGCTAGGTCCTCAATTATACCGTGTAGCCTACGGCTAACGGGTCGTGATCCACAGGGAGGTATATTGCAGAACTTGACCACAAGTTAATCGGCCAGGTAGGGGCAAGATTGGTGGGAGGTATCCGCGCTTAAAAGCGACGAGCCTAATTATGCCAAACCACCAGCCTTCGGGGTTTCGCCCCTCAATCCCCAACCTTAGACATCGATTTGGCAAGAGTCAACTCTAACAACTTCCCACTTAAGTTAATCTCTATTTGAGTCCGAGATGTCCCTAAGGCCAACGTCTACTTAATTTTATGGTAGGCTAGGTTAGTGAGTGAGGGGATGATTTTTGGGTTAAGGAAGGGTAATAATTTTTCCACCTTATCTTGTTTAAGGATATGCCCTTAATCTTTTTAGTGCAGTGTATAAGTATAAAGCAAAAAGTAACATTCAATCAATATGAATCACTCAAAATATGTCTCCTAAACTATATGCAATGCACACATACCTTTACTCCAGCACTCTTCAACAGTAATGTATAGAAACGAAATAGACAGATGCTCTAAGATGCAAGAGTCTAAACGTTTTTTAGCATTTACAAAGCAACAAGTTACTGTTGATTAGAAATATGTACAGAGTGAGTTAAATAGATAAACTAATAACTGCAAAGAGCTAATCTCTATAAAGCAACCTGTAAGAGACTACAGTTAGTAGTTTACCACAATTGTGGGCTCTGATACTCTGCCTTCTTGGACAGAGACACAGAGTAGCAATATGTCCACTGCAGCTCCTAGTTTTCTATAATTAGCCCCTGTACACCAAAACAAAGAAGAAAAATGAATTAATTCATTAAAGTGAATTAAAAAGAAAAAAAACTTACCGTCCCTCCCCGGCAACGGCGCCAAAATTTTGATCGAGCCAAACCTGCACAAAAAAATATAGAAATTTAGAACAGTGCTAGGTCCTCAATTCTACTGTGTAGCCTAGAGCTAACGGGTCGTGATCCACAGGGAGGGACAGCGATGAAAGCGTTATGTAAGTTTTTTCTTTTAATTTACAAAAACTAATTAATACTTATCTTTTCAATTTTATAAAAAGAAAGTAAAATTATTGAGTTAAGTTAAGAGAAGATGGTAGAAGAAGAGATTGTTGTGTTGTTTTATTTATAAAAAAGGAAAGACAAAAAAAAGAATGATAACTCTAAACTAATGAAGTAAAAAAGAAAACAAAAAGAGTATTTACCTCTACCGTTGAATCATAAGAAAGACTTGCCTCTGTATGAAGTAAAGCAAAGCAAATAGAAAGAGTAACTTGAATATGGTGCTTGGCCAGATTGAGTACGATGAAGAAAAGTGAGAAAACTCCATTGATATCACCTTCAATATAAGTCTCTTGAAAAAGAATTATAATAGGGTCACTCTACAATAATTCTTCTCTCTTTTCTCATGTAACTCTCTCTAAGCTAAAGAAAATAAAAAAGAAAAGAAAAATCTAAAGTAAAACTCTCTCTGAAGTGGTGTCCTTTCTGCCTTCGAAGTATGAGGGTATTTATAGGAGAAAACCAGAGAGATAGAATGCGTATGAAAATAGAAAGAGCTGCATATTTATGAATTTGAATTCTCCCCTTATCTCCAAACTTGATTTGATTTATCCAGAAATTCAATTCTGATCTGCAGTTTGTTGGCATGTTAATTTCTGAATATCACTTATCAAATGACAGAATTGGAATGAGTGATCAACAGAAGAATTATAGCTCTTTAAGTTTTTTTCTGTAGCATTTTAAATTATTAGATTTTAGTTTCAGTAGCGAAAGTTATCATTAAAATTCTAAACTGCATCCAGCCTGAATTCGAATTTAAATTGCATCATCTCATCCGTTAATTTTCTCTTTATCCATTTATCATCTTGGATTTTTAGTTTGTCTTCTGGAATTGATAAGGTATCCATTTATCTTTAGCAAAACCAATAGGGTTTTTAAACAATCCATTTTTCTTTAAAATTAGATAATATTATCTTATCTGATATATCTAATTTTCAGATAAGATAGCTTCTAGAACCTTTGGATTTGAATCGATCCCCTTTTTTTTGAACTTTTGAATTTGATTGGATAAATTTCATGATTATCTTCTCCCTATCATACCCTACATGAATTAGGACATTAAGACAAGTTATTTGGAATATTCATTATAGAATATTTGTAGGAATGTGTATTTATGCAATATGTGTGTCCAAACACCTTGCGGTACGTTCTGACTCAGAACCGGATACTCCTGAACCGTTGTCCCGGGCATGCACGGGACCCATTCTAAACATGGTTCGTCTTTCTCCATCAATTTCTAATAACCAACCTCGCTTGACTTTTATGCGAAAGTATATGGTACGGGCCATATACCGAAACATACAAATTGAACGAGTCTTAATAATAACTTGATAATTGACTTCATGCTTCATGAATTTTTTTATCATTTCCATATTTACCATTTATTGTTGTTATTCCATCCTTGCTAATTTGATTACATGACATTTGACTTGCTACACTTGCTTTTATTTCATGCCACATTAATTCTAATGTCATTTCCATATTTCACTATTTATTGTGGTTATTTCATGCTTAGTGATTTGGGTACATAACACTTGACCTGATGCACTTACTTTTATTTATACTTGCCATTTGGGTTCTTGCATCGCTAGGTTACCCACTAACAACTCTAGATTTGCGTGTCCAGATCTTGCAACTTGGACTGAGGTGCACCCATCAGCTGAGGACCAGGCTTTCTTCGAGGAGCAGGCGGAGCCGTAGCTTCATCTTGTCTTTCACCGCTCGCTAGATTCTCTCTTCCAGCTCGTGAGTTCTTAGCTTTTGTATCCTGTACAGTCTACTTTTGTACTATTTGGTGATGTAATATTTATGTAATATTATGTCACAGACTGTGATGACTGAGTACTTGTACTTTTATGTTAGAATGTATATTACCATATTTTTTCGCACTCTGATTCCTGTATTGTATTGATGCTTAGCGTGTCGCCCTGTGTATGTACGTCGCAGTAGTGTCTCCGTATCCGTGGGATCGGGGCGCTACACAGAGACTGAAGAATTCGAGCTGGTCTCATTACTATATGTACTTTGTTCGGAAATCCATTCTGCTCGAATTATCAGCTCGACCATTGCTTCCCTGAGATTTCCGGTGCGTCCTACGGGGATAAGTTTGTTGACCTTAAAGGACCAGATGACTTAACAAGATTTTCATCTGGAGTCTTTTGGTGGCTGATCAAATATTCGACATGGATATTTGATCTTCCAACAAGGTGACTCATGTACGATCGAGCCTTACTGTCAAGTCGTTTTGCTCGGCAGTTTGGCTATGATCAATTGTATGTTGGGCAACCCTAATGCTGAACTCCGCTTTAGTGGCAACCTATTTAAAGGTGCCCAGGCGTGGTACTACAGTGTAGCTGGAGGGACGAGAGCTGTTTTCAGCCTGCCTCATAGGACGCCCAATTGTTATACCAGCCTCAATTTCTGCACCTGGTACTTCCTTGCTAGCAAGGTGCCTAGCTTCGGAGTAAATACCTCTTGCATCAAGAGCATCAAGGCGTCTTATAAAGCTAAGTTGAATTCCAAAAACGTGTGCAAGGTATGACCGAGTACCACGAAGCTAAGAGGAAAACGGGAGAGGAGGTAGGGATGGAGTCCAGGAGGGAGGTCAGCCGAACAGGGGCAACAGCTACGGAGCCGGAGCCTCGAGTAATAGCAACCAAGGAACAATCCACCAAAAGGAGTTGGCAAGCTGTGGCCAAACGTCCTTGTGGCTCTACTTCCCAAGGTGAGCCCAGCCCGAAAAAGGCTAGGAGAGGGTCTAAGGCTAGAGCTTCGACCCAGATTGTAGGCTGTCTAAAAAATCACCAAGACAAGCCACCAAAACGCAGAGATCCAAGACCCAGACGCAAGACTAAATGTGACAATCAAGACGCGAGAGTCCGAACCTGCGTCTCAGAACCAGGACGCGTAGGGTCCAAACCCGCGTCTCAACCTCAAGGCGCTAGGGTCCAAACCCGCGTCTCAACCTCAAGGCGCTAGGGTCCAGACCCGCGTCTTGGTTACAACCACCCCGATTATGGCGCCGCTCACCGCCCATGTAGCGGGAAAGTTGGCCCTCATCGTGGAACACTTTTAGGGGCACGATTACCCCCTAAACCTCTATAAATAGCCCCGTCACTATGAAGAGGGGGAGAACTTTTGGGAGGGGGGCGATCAGCATCAAGGTCAAACTTCTGGCAATCGGCAACAAGAGGGCGACACAGAGAGAAAAGAAGCAGGTCAACTCTTCAGCAAGTTCGCTGCGTACGAGCTAGCTTTCGCCTACCTTCTCTTCGAGAGTTTTGGTAGACAGAGCTGAGTTACTCTTTCTACCGGCCAAAGAAGAGATCCCAGAGGGACGGTCATCTGGTCAACGGAGAACAAGATTCACTCTCCACCGCCACACGAAGAACCCAGCATTAAACAAAGGGGGAATTCAAGATTCAATATTCTCCCTCCCTTGTAACCGGAAGAAACAGTTTTTGTTGTAATCCTTTTCATTTGATTCAAGGAAAACTTTTACCGCAAACTCTCGTCTCCCGTGTCATACACAGATGCCTGAAGTAGTCCCTCCTAGTGCTGAGGAACAGAAGGAGGAAGAAGAAGAAAAGGAGGAGGCAGTCCCAACTCTTCGCTCCCGAGGCCTGCGTAATAGAGACCACGCGATCCTAGCGGAGGAAGAACCTGCCGGGGAACCCATCATGGCTAAGTAGTTTGAACGACCTGAAGTTGATTTGGTGAAGATGGATGATGTTGAGATTCCGGGAGTCTCAACTCAGCCTAGACCTTCTTCAGCTCAAGAGAGAAGGGTGGAGGTGCAACAACCTGGGTCTCCCAGGGTGTTTATACCTACCTCGCGGGTTGTTGAGCCCAACCCTACTACCAGGATTCTTAGTGGTAAAACCCTTATCGCTGAGACCTCATGGGTCTAATTGTCGTCTTCGTCGTCTGAAGAGCATGAATATTATTCCAGCGAGGAAGTCGACTTCGACGATGAACCTGCTTTTCCTGACACGAGCAAATTCTCGCATATATCAGAGGAAGAGATGCAGGGGTTCGTCCCTATAACGGTTCCGCCGAGAGTAGAGATTGCCATTACCGAGGGTATTTTTTTTGTCCTCCTTAATTGGTTCTCCATCAAGTTGGGACAATGTTTTTACCCTTCCTTTTAATTTTCTTCTACAGGGGTGGTTATCGGTAGCGAAGCCACAACTTTTTCTCATATTGAGGAGATGATCCAGGAGCTGGCCCAACATGAGGGTCTTGAAGTTCGCGCTACCGGGGTGTCTCATGAGGGTGAACCGCCGAGGTCGGGGAACCCTCCTCCCCAAGTAGCTTATCTAGGGATTTGTCATCTTCAGATCCTCAACTTGGTAAGAAAATACAGACCTGCTGAATACTCTTCTTTTCATCATTACCACTGACATTAATGTTATTGCTGCAGAGAGTACTGGGGTAGCTCAAGTAGAGGATCTCATGGAGAGCCTTGACGCAGAAGACAGCGCAGTTTAGACTTTGGCTGGTGAACTCAGTGCTGTGGAGTTTGTTGCCGCCCCTGTTACTGTGGAGGCTACCACGACAACCATTCCGGAAGTGTTGGTTAAGGCCTTAGCATTGGAAGAGCCTGTTGTCGGCCTCATCCCTGCACAGATTGAATCAGCTCCCATTTCTGTGGGTGTTACTTGTCTTGTCATAGAGAGGGAATCTGGAAGTGCACCGGCAGGGTCATCTCCAGCTACCGACATCATGGAAGAACTAGCGCATCACATGGTGTAACAAATTTTCACCTCCATGAAGTCTTGCATTGAGTTGGTCCTTTCTGGGGAAAGGTCCTTCGAGTTTACTCGGATGCTTCTTGAGAATCAGATCGAGAACATCCATCATACTGGGAGTCCTGCGCAAGCTAGGGCGTATCTGACGCTGGTTGAGCAGCTGGGGATATTGCCTGAGGGAACTGAAGACTCTGAAAAAAGCTAGCCCAATGGATGAGGCTCGGTTGATGCTAGGTAAGCTCCTCGCCACTCAAGAATACGATCAAAAAGAGATGGAGAAGCAAATGGCTGAAGAAGCCCATCATCTCCAACACTTTCAAGCCGACTACCAAAGATTGGTTGACGATTCGAAGGAATCCGAGATCGTCATCCAAAGAGATTCTGTCTCTTGATTTTCTCTTGAGATCTGATTGACGCGTCCGTGTTCGGTAGACGCGCCTTTCAGATTTCTTGATGAAATGTGAGCTTATTGATTTCAAAATCTAAGTCTCAAGTTCTTCAGACGCGAGTGTCATAATCTCTGGGTTTGGATCTTGAAATGCGAGCTTTATATATGAAGCTTGCGTTTGAGGTTCTTGACTTAGAAAATTTTAAGTCCACTCTTTTGAGACCTCTGGATGCGAATATGGTAAGCCTTGTGTCTCAGACATGAGTGTAGCGAACTCTGCATCTTAAAGTTACCTCAGGCAGTTTTTAAGGAATGCGTCTGTATTCTTGATTCATGCCTCGCCTCTCACATTTCAGACGCAAGTATAAAACAGACTGCATTTGGATCCATATTCTTTGCATCGGCTAACTCCGTGTCTGGAGTTTATGCTTGTGCCTCAGATTCCCTGTTTCTATCTTTGCAGAATTCTAATCCTCGTGTTTTTGTTCCTTGCAGGTTCTGGCAGCCTCACGTTAGTCTCTTGTGTCTTTACCAGGCTCATGGGAGAACATCTTAACCGGCCATCTTGTTCGATTGGCGAGCACTTGAAAGTCAGATTCCTGTTCATAGGCGAGCTTGGTTCATGGGAGACTATTCGGACCGGCCTACTTATTCGATTGGCGAGCACTCAAAAAGTCAGAGCTCATGTCCATGGGCAAGGAGGATCTGTGCGGCTGCTGGTATCCGTCAAGCCCTTATTGGACATGACGCACTAGCAATGCCCCTGGTTTTTCATGGTCACAGTGGGTATGGCGGCTTTGAAGGCCACAGGAAAGAGGACATCACTAGTAAGGTCTCGGATCCTCCCTTCACCAATCTTACTCAAAGAAGTGACAGTGACGAAAAACCCATACTCGTTGGATGTCTTTCTGGTGGCAGAAATGCTCATTAAGCGAAGGATTACGACCTGTGAAGACCTTCGCACCAGTTGGTCAGGTGGAATCAGAATGCTCCTCTGTATTTCGACCTCGAAAAACACCATTATTCTCAATTAACGATGAACTTCTTCAATGTTTACATAATGCATCATGATGTAACCAGCGCTCGATTGGCCCGACATTGATCGACCGTGATATGCTCCAATGAAGGAAGAAAGAAGTTTCTCTCTGGCGTTCTTCCAAACATCTTGAATCTAGATAGGTATAGATATTTTGAGGAGTGAGTGCAACCTTTCACTGAGCGAGAGGGACTTCTTTGTACTCCTTTGTTGTAACACTCAATCTTATTGCATAAGAGAGCGTCTTGTATCACTTTCATATTTTTGAATATCAATAAAAGTGACATTTTTTTGTCTTCTTACATGTCTTGACTTCCTTTTTGTATTGAAAATCAAACAAATAGAAGTAGTAACTCTTGAATTGCTAGAAATGTGATATTTAACTTAGCAAGTCAAAGTTGGGAAAAAAATTTCATTTCAGGAATTTAAGATTACTGTCAAAGGTGTGATATTAACTTGACAGGAGTGGGATAGTTTCTGTGGGCTTGCTAATCCACGAATGAGAGTGAAGTTTTCATCCCCATGGAGGATTATGACTGAGTATTTATCAGAGGTTTAGTATTAACGTAATTAGGACTCAGCTGAGGATTTGATAGAAATACTGTTAAAGGTATAATATTAACCTAACAGTACTTTAAGTGGACCTGCTATTCTATTGAAGAGAATAACAAGTGAGACTAGACCCGTTGGGGATCTAGGAGAATTTTTACCGTTAGAGGTGTAATATTAACTTAACGGGTTGAATCAGATATTATCAGAGGTGTGGTATTAACTTGACAAGAATGTGAGATAAAGGTGTGATGTTAACTTGGTTCAACGAGAATTTCAGCTTTATTTGGGAAAACTGAAAACATTACTGTCATAGGTGTAATGCTAGAGGTGTAATTTTGAACTTGGCATTAGTCATCTCGACTTCGATAGGGAAGTTCGAGGGAAAGTCATTGTCATAGGTGTATAATTGAACTTAAGAATGAACAGGATGCTAGAGGTGTGATGTTAAACTTAGCATCGCTCATCTCAGCTTTGATATGGAAGCCTAAGGAAAAGTGATTGTCAGAGTTAAACTTGGCACCAACTTAATCACTGTTAGAGGTGTAGTGTTACACTTTAATAGTAATTTGTCAGAGGTGTAATATTAACATGACAGTAGTTGATTTGCGATATAAGCAATTTTTGAGGACTTGCCATTCTATTGATGAGAATTGGCAAGTGAAGTTTGGAATGTCAGAGGTATAGTGTTAACTTGACAATAATTGATTTGCGATATGAGCAATTTTAAGGACTTGTCATTCTATTGATGAGAATTGGCAAGTGAAGTTTAGAATATCAGAGGTGTAATGTTAACTTGATAAGAATTGATTTGCGATATGAGCAATTTTGAGGACTTGACATTCTATTGATGAGAATTGGCAAGTGAAGTTTGAAAAATCAGAGGTGCAGTATTAACTTGACAAGAATTGATTTGCGATATGAGCAATTTTGAGAACTTGTCATTCAATTGATGAGAATTGGCAAGTGAAGTATGGAATGTCAAAGGTGTAGTGTTAACTTGACAAGAATTGATTTGCGATATGAGTAATTTTGAGAACTTGTGACTCCATGAAAGGGAGAGACAAATGAAAGTTCGTACTCGCCGGGGAGCATTGAAACTTTTCACTGTTAGAGGTATAGTATTAAACTTAACAATGATTGAGTTTGTGGACCTACCACTTTATGGAAGAGAATTGGTAGGGGACTTTGGTGGAAAATAAAATGAATTGTCAGAGATTTAATATTAACTTGATTGAATTTGCTGGGGATAGGGAAATCTGGCTTGTCAGAGGTTTATTGTTAACGCGACAAGTTTCAGCTCATTTCATTAGAGGAATGAGCCCAGGTATTTTTCTGGCCCTACCATTATGTAGATGAGAGTTGTTAGGAGATTTTGGAAGGGAGGATTGAACCAAGTCCCATAGGATTTTTAGCAAACCCTCAGCTATCAACGGATTTGGTGTGCCTTTACCAACTACCGCTCGAGTTGGGCTAGCCATGCTATTCCCCTCAGCATGATGAGCTGTCGAAGATTTATGTTGGACTTAAAAGCCAACATTTTCCTCTATTCTTAGCCATCGGAGGCGTCGGACGTCCATAGGTACACTAGAGATGAGTAACAAGCTAAAATTGAAGTCTTGCATTTTGTTTCTTCTTCAATATTTACATCATGCATCCTGATGTAACTAGTGCTTGATCGGCTCAACACTGATCGACCGTGATATGATCCAGTAAAGGAAGAAAGAGGCTTTTCTTTGGCATTCTTCCAAATATCTTGGATCTGGAGTTTTGATCAAAGGTGTCATATTAACCTGATCATGAGAAGAATGCTATCAAGGATAGTATTTCTTTAAGAATTTGCTGTTGATTGGCATCATGAGTGTATCACCATCTGGGGTTATAAGGCGATATACACCATTTGAGTAGACTGGCTCCACTACAACTAGTCCTTCCCATTTGGGCTGAAATTTTTCTTTAGTCTTATGCGTCATCACCACGGGTCTTCTGACAGCTAAGATAAGGTCGCTTTTTTTGAAAGTTTGGTCCTTGACTTTCTTGTTGAAGGCTCTGCTAATTCGAGCTTAATAGAACTCAATTTGCTATTGAGGTTGCAAGTGTTTATCGTCCAAAGCCTCCACTTTAGGAGTCACAGTCGATACTTCTCCTCATTTGTCATCTCTGCTATCAAGGCGACGCGTAGAGATGGGATCTGAATTTCTAATAGAAGTACAGCTTCACACTCATATTCTAAAGAAAATGGTGTAGCTTTCGTCAAGGTTCGAACCGTTGTACGATAAGCCCATAAGTATTCACCTAATTTGTCGTCCCAGTCACGTTAATTTTTCGAGATGAATTTCTTGAGAAGTTTTCTAATAGTCTTGTTGAAAACTTCTGTAAGGCCGTTAGCGGCTGGATAGTATGTCGTTAAAGACACGCTCTGAATTCTGAACTTATTGCAGAACCTCTGAAAGGCTTGACTGATGAACTGGGGCCGTTATCGTGGACAATCTATTGTAGCACACCAAAGCGGTAAATGACGTAATGTTTAACAAATTTGATCACGTTAGATGTCTTTACCTCCCTCAGGGGAATAGCTTCAGCCCATTAAGAGAAGTAATCGATTATAGTTAAGATAAACCGATGTCCTTTGGGTGAAGGTGGGCTGATAGGGCCAACCACGTACATTCCTCACATGTCAAATGGTCACGTAGAAGTTGTAGAGCGAAGATGTCCTGGTGCTTGATGGATGAAGTCACCATGGACCTGACAGGCGTGACATCATTTGGCGTAAGCAATGGCGTTAGGGATCATCTTTGGCCAGTAATATCCCAGTCTTCAGAGTCAATCCCTTAGCTTAGGGCCAGACTGATGAGCTCTACACATACCGTCATGTGCTTCTTTGAGCACTTCCTGTGCCTCCTTCTATAACATGCCGTGAAGGAGGATCCCATCATGCGATCAGTGATACAAGATCCTTGTGATCGCATAGTAATAGATTTAGAGGCTTTTCTTCCAACGGCAGCTGCCTCTTTGGGGTCATCAGGAAGGATGTCGTACAATGCATAGTCGATGTACGGGAATCTCCAATCTCTAAGGTCTGGACCTGTTGAAGTCTCTAATCTTCTTTGACTAGACGATCTCTTATCGGCTTTTGATGATCTTCAAAAGCGAATCTTGGGCAATACAAGTCATGACTGTAGATGAGTATTTTCTCTACTACTCTGGCTGGAAGAGCCAATGAAGCAGCGGGAGACGCCAGTGTATCTGTATGCGTATTTTGCTGGTGAAGTACATGGTCGATGTAAAAGTTTCTGGACCTCTCGGCCATGTAGATAGTTGCGTTGTAATAGGGTACTAAATCTTCATGTCTGACTTTGTACTCCCTGCGAACTTGATTAACGATGAGCTTAGAATCATCGTATGCTTTAAGATTTTGAACGCCAATCTCATCAGCAATTTGCATTCCGATCAAGAGAGCATTGTATTCCGCTACATTATTGGAACATGGCTCGGCTAATGAGAATGCACGAGGGATTACATGGTTTTGTAGGGAGACAAGGACTACCCCCACTCCTATTACGACATTCTCTCGCGGACCCATTCTTGATGCACCGTCGAAGAAGAGTTGCCACACCTGTCCTTCGAAAGATGTCTGGGTCAAACAGACTTTAGCGACCTCGTCTGAGAGATCTTCATAAAGTTTGGTCACTCTTGGATCTAGATGCTCAGCCAGGAAATCTGCCACCGTCTGTCCCTTCACGGCTTTGGCGGCGGGAATTGCATATCATATCGGAAGAGCAATATAGCCCATTTTGCCAGTCGACCATTCAGTGACGATGGCTTTGTCATAAGAAACTTTAAAGGATTGACCTTTGATACGACATGTATAGTTTGGCCCATCAAGTAGTGTCACATTTTTTGGACGGCAAACACCAACGCCAAACATTCCTTTTCAATCGGGTTGTACCGATGTTCGGCCCCGATCATAATTCTACTTAGATAGTAGATTACATGCTTGTGTTCTTAATCATTGTTCTGGGCTAGCAAAGCTCTTAATGAATGATCCATCGCTCGAACATATATCAGGAAAGATTTCCCTGATACCGGAGCTGTAAGGACAGGTGGTTGCGTGAGGTACCGCTTGATTTCCTCGAACGTTGTTGGCAAGCCTCGTCCCAAATGAATGAACCAAATGAATGAAACACCCTTCTTCATTAATTTGGTGAAGGGTTGGCATCGTCTTGAGAGATTTAAGATAAACCTCCAGATATATGCTAATCGCTAATCGCCCTTGTAATCCTCTAAGCTCTCTGAGATTCCTTGGAGGTTGCATCTCCTGGACAGCGCGGACTTTCTCTGGATTGAGGTTGATTCCTTTGAATGTCACAATAAATCCTAAAAATTTACTGCTGGCTATCCCCAGGAAGGATTTAGTGGGGTTCATCTTCATCTGATTGGCCCGCATGATGTTGAATACCGTCTTCAGATCTGCTATATGATCGCCCTTGGCATGGCTTTTTACTACAATGTCATCGACGAAGTATTCCACTGTTTTGTGTATGTGTTCATGAAAAATTGCATTTATAGCCCTCTGGTATGTTGCTCCTGTGTTCTTTAATCCGAAGGACATGACAGTATAACAATACACCCTTAGAGGTGTCCTGAAAGATGTATGCTTTTCATCATCAGGATACATCTTGATTTGATTGTATCCCGAGAATCCATCCATGAAGGACATCCGTTCAAACCCACACGTGTTGTCGATCATGACATCTGTGATTGGAAGGGGAAATTCATCTTTAGGACAGGCCTCATTTAGATCGCGAAAATCAATACAAACTCGGGTCTTCTCATTTTTCTTGATAACAGGAACAATATTGGCTACCCAATTAGGGTATTGTTCCTCCCTAATGAAACCAGAGTCTATGAGCTTTTTAACTTCCGACTGGATTGCTTCTATTATTTCTGGACGAAACGTCGCTGCTGCTATTTGACTGGTTTCGCATCCGGATTGAAGTTGAGACGATGCATAGCCACCTAAGGCTCAAGCCCAGGCATATCCTCGTAATTCCAAGTGAAAATATCCATATACTCTCGCACGAGAGATATTAGATCTTCCTTCTTAGAGGGTGATAAGCTTTCGCTTATAAAGATGGGCTTAGGATTAGCCTCATCTCCCAGATTGATCTGTGTGACTTTATCCTCTGTGGGTGGCTCATGTTGTTCGAAGCGAATATCTCAGAGAGTGTTTAGGTGTTTGATCTAAGGATTTGTATCCGACTGAATCATTTCTTCATCTCCATCTTTTGGTGGCTTGTTGAAATCATGTTTACTGAAAGTTCTCTGAAGATGTTGCCGACACTGAGATCTTACTCTCACAATGACGTGTCTGATGAGCAGTAGTGATATAATGACTCCTCAGACTCAGAGGCTGATGAGATTAGAGTTGACACGTAGCCCAACCGCCTGTGAGTTTGATGATAATAATCAGGGGTCTTCCCTTTTGGAACGAGGGATTGAAGCAGTGTTCTCCTTCCTTTGCCAAAGTTTAAGCCAGGACCATTTGTTAAATCTACCCCATGTTCTCCATCATTCTGAGTACATTTGGCTCATAATGGGCGAATTGAGGGAATTTGTTGTCGCTTTCTGAGTCTTCGCGAGGCATTAATTCAGACTTGATTCTTCTTAAAAGAATTATTTTTTAGCCTTTGTGCCTTGCTGGGACCATGAATAACGATCCTTGTGCATTACTGACGCCTTGATATGCCGTAAGGGATGACCTCACCAGTACATGCAATGATGTCAGAGCACCAATTGCCGACCAGGGGTCATCATCTACATCGGTACTAGTGTCAGACGACACTTAATCAGAAGAAAACACAGAAAAGTAAGCCAAATCTAACTCTTCATTAATATACCACTCGCCTACATCATCGGCGGTGTTATTAACATCGAGCTTATTAATGCTCGTTACAAGTGGATTAATTCCCACGGGCACTCTTCTTTCGCCTCTGGTTCAGTGTCAGCTTCATTACCAGAGTCTGGTTCCTCTAGCTGTGGATTTTCGTTCGTCTCTAGAGAATCCTGGTATAGGAGGGAGTCTGTGAAATTGTTCTTTACCCCTTAAACGGATATCTTTTGGCGATCAATGTTCGAACTTTCCTACCTCCATCAATATACTTCATGACTTGATGGAGAGTGGAGGGGAGGATGGAGTTATAATGAATCCATAGTCGTCCCAGTAGCAAATTGTATGAAGTGTCGGCGTCAATCGCGTAGCACGTCACTTCAGATCTCAGGTCCCTAATCTGACATTTGAGTTTGATCTTCCCTATTGGGAGTGTACCGTTGGCATTGAAACCATAAATTGTTGTTTGGGTGGCGCTCAATCAGTAGGTAGGGATTCCTAAGTGTTGCATGACCCGGCGAGGCATAATGCTCAACGCGGACCCTGGATCTACCTGAAATCAGCTCACTTCAGACGATCCAATATACCCTGTGAAGTACAGGGGCCTATCATATTTCCCTTTGACCTGTATGTCATTTGGCATAAAGGTAATGCAGGGGCATTTTGAGAGGCGTGGAGACAGTCTTACTTATTTTTCTCCTATGGTTCGGCTGGAATCTGGGTCATGAAGACCTCAACATCGGCTAGAGCTTCTCTCAGATCTTCTCTTGTTGACTTCGACAGTCTTCGGAGCTCGTAAAGAGTGATCCTGGTCGGGATGTTGGCCAGTTGAGCCAAGACATCAAAGTAGTAAGGTGCTAAAGTTTCTTCTGCTTTGTCCTTCGGGAGAGCTTTGGAATACCGAAGCTCTTTCTGCTTCTCCAAAGGTTGCTTCATGGAGGGCTTGGTTGGCTCTGAAGTAGGTCCAGGTAGATTTGCCATTAACTCGTCATATTTCTTTAAGTACGACTGTCCCGAACGTCCACGAGTGGTGCATTCAACTCTGCGGCAAGGACGATCATCTCCTCCTCTGAGTCGCTTAGTGAGGGGACATCAGTTTCTGCTTCCCAAAAAGAGGCACACACCACTTTGCAAGGCGAAACTTTTGCTTTACCTTTGGACTTCCTGTTGGTAACAGTAGTCCACTGTTAGCCCTCCACAAGGTCGGAATGAACCCACATAATTTCTCCCTGAGGTGTAGGGACAGGTACAAGATCTTTCTCTTGCTGATGATGCGGGTCTGTATTGATCATCCTTAGTTCCCCTTTTGGGATGGTAACTACTTCGGCTGGCGTTGGAGACTGGTTTTCGAACTGAAAAAATGACGTCATGTTAGTCGTCACTTTCTTCTATTCTGGACAGCGCTTGAATACTTCCGTATCAATTAGAGCTTGAAGTATCTTTGAAGATATGACAGCTCTTAATAGGGTACCTCAGCATCCTATGATACAGGTAATTGTTGGGATTATCGGTCTTGCCGACCTCCTCAGGACATCTAGCTTCATGAAGTTTTAACCTGTTGCTCTTGTTGAGTAGCTTGAACAACGAATTGACGTGCTCGTCCTTGAAAGAGTACTGCATATTGGCACGTGGCTGACTGGAAGAACCACCCCCTCTGGTTGGCTGAGGTTTAATAGGAGATTTCGTCTCTGTTGCCAATGTATCTTTCCTTTTTGATTGGAAAGATACTTCTTGCGCGCACCTTGTCGACTTTTCGGGTCTAGGCTTGCTTTCTACTTCCCTAACCCTGGTGACAATCTCTTTAGCCTGTTCATCTTGCTGGACCAACTGCCTCCAGGTGCGGCTTTCAGCAATCCTATCTGGGTTAGGAGTGAAGTTTGCAAATTGTTACGACATGTTTCCACCAGGGTGGCTTATGTCATACCGCTAGGACATCAGAGCGCCATATATTGAAATCTTTTCATAAATGCTTTGACTGACTCTGCCTTTCGTTGCTTTGTTGCCAGGAGAGTTAGCATGGTAACCTCCGAGTCGTCTTCGAAGAAGCGTGTAAGGAAGAGCTTCTCCAAATCACTCCAGTTTTTTATGGAGTCTTCTGGGAGCTTCATGAACCATTCGAAGGCAAGTCCTTTTAGAGTACCGATGAACAAACGTGCCAAGATGGCATCGTTACTACTACATTTCTTATATGAGACTTGAAGTAGTAGATGTGTTGGTTCAGTGACCCTTTGCCATAAAAGGCCTGTAGATCAGAGATTTGAACTTGGAAGGATACAGACAAGATCCCATTCTGCTGGGTATGGCCGAATCACTCTTGCTTCTTGAAGGCCTTTTCAATTGGTAAGGGCTTCCAAACACTACTCTAATTTATTCATTCTTTTAGAATGAGTACCCCCATTCTCTGGATTGCCTCCCTCTTCAGATGAAGACTTAGATGACTCGGAGTCGGACCGTTTCTCCTCTTCTATGTGCACAGAAGATGAACTCTTCCCTTCTTTCCGCTTGCCTTTAAACTTTTTAGAAGAAGTTTTGGCATTCGACTTCTTCTTATCTTCGAGTAATTGTGCAAGCATCTGCTTGAGAGTATCGATAGATTCTTGTTGGGCGTGAATCATACCGAATTGTTCCCTCTGGACCTGGGCTTGCTGTTCTAAACGCCTGGTCGTCTCCTCAGGAGTATTTGCCATATACGCAAAGGCTTCTTTCTCTATAGAAAAGTTTGAGGCCTGGGATTCTGTAACGCCCCGATCCCACAGATACGGCGACGTTATGGCGACGTACATACGCTGGGCGGAGATACCCTTACGTACGTACGCTAAGTCTCAGTACAGGAAATATCCTCTATATATACAAGAGTTTCAGCCTTAAATACGTACAAGAATACCTGCAGAAAGAGGTTAGTGATCATAACAGATATGAAAATAGGGATAAATAAGATAACAAAAATAAATCACAAAGAAAATATGAATGGTCTCAATGATGAGTCTCCTATGTGAATCCAATGGACTACCTGACAACTCCAACATGGGCACGCAACCCAGGGTCGTCAGAAAGCGACCTAGTGAGTGATAAAATGAAGGAGGCAGTAATATATACTATAGTAATACAAGCACGATATTAATATATAATACGTGGTTATGTATCAGTAAGATCATATAATAGGAATTTAAGAATTATTCAAAATATAACAATATCATATTTTAATACTATCACCACCTAGCATGTTATCATCGGGTCATGTCCACAGTAGTCTCCAATTTGTATAATAAATATGTTGTATAGTGGTGAGTGATAGAAATGAACATGCAGATGTGCAACATGCAATATAATCATACCACTGTGTTGTGCATATACAAAATGATGTATGCAAGGTATACATAAAACAGAATATATGCAATGCAGGGTATATACGTACAGGAATCGTATGTTACCACATGGAGTGTAACAAATATCAGGAAGTGTACCAATGTATACATGTGACATGATAGTGAATAACATATCAGGAATAGTAACAAATATGAAGGGACAATAATATACATGAGTCGAGCATGTCATGTGATTTATACAATAATAACAATCAGTACCACTTGGTATTTTAATCAATCTCTTCCAGTGTCACATACCACTGGCAGTTCATATTGGAGCCTGCACTCGAACCCATCCGGATATAGCATACGGGTACCATTATCCAAATGAGAGAGTGACCAAATAACAAGTGTTCCTGACGTCACTATTGTTTCTACGTTTTATTATGTTAATTGGAAACCCATGGTCGAGAAGCTCTTATCGGGTAGGTGTATCCCGTGCATACCCGGGATCACGGCCTAAAACAGACCCCTGGCTGCTGAGACCAGGGCTAACCCGCTAGGGTGAAACAAGTAACGGGAACTCAATGAGCTAAAACAATAACGGGAAACGGAGCTCATGAGCTATAACAGACGGTAGCCAGCATTACCCCGTCCCCTGCAGTGAGAGAAACAATGGATCCAAACATTTACCCGACAAGATCTGGTCAACTGTCAAGTCTCCCCCAACCCCATCTTATATTTCATACATTTAATGCACACAGGGTATCAGGAACAAGAACAGTACATGATACATGTAACACGATAACAGGACATGAGCTCTGTTGATAGCACGAAATAAGATAACGGGAAACGGAAAACATTAGATGTGGGATTCTAGAGGTGGCCCCCGTGGCTTGAATCCACGTGGCACTTAGTTTCACACATCGCATATCAACAGCTCACATGTCCAGTAACGAGAATATCAATATCAGAACAGGAAATAATCATGTAACGGGAATACAAGACGAACTACTCATGTAACAATAATCCATGTAATATAAACAATGATCAATATAACGAGAATACAAGAATATCCATGAGTAATAATATAATCCATGATCCATGTAACAGGAATACATAGACAATCAATGCATGTAGACCAGTGAGTATATATAACAGTGGTGTAAGACATGCACAGAGTATCCATATAGCGGTAGCCCGTGTAATAGCGTATCCGTATATCAGTAGTTCAAAAACATGTAGTAATCGTGTCATGAATCTCAGTATCTATGTAATGGTGAGACATATACTTGGAACTATATGAAATAATGGTATCCAGTGTAACTGATATTTACAAGCAATACGGTGTTCAGTGTACCAATGGGTCGGTAAGGGTGGCAGTGGAATAGTGACAATATCTAGTATAATGGAGTACGCATGTATCAGTGTACATGTAGCAGTATTGTGTAACCATAATAGATGTCCTTGAAGTGACAGTGTCCAATGATCCTTTAATTGATTATCTATCACTTATAATCTATCAGTTATATTTTATAGCAGATGAAAGTATTAGTTTATTGTTTATGTTTACTAGCATATTATGCAGATTCTTATTACAAAATATGACTTTTCTCTAGTTAAGTTATTAATTAATATTTCTAGTGATTAACCCATAATTACGATCTCGTAACTAAAGCAATCACTCACTATATTAAACATGAATAAATATAATTTAGGAAAAGAAAACACTCACAAACTAGACATGAAAGGTAGCTCTCTTTCCCACGATCGCAACGGTTTCAGAATCGTCCAAATCGGAGTCCGGATGCTCCAGATATCGCCCGAATACTAGAAACCATATAAAAGGGTTAATATGGAATGAAAATATCTCAAATGCAAATAATAAAAATTAGCAGGGGGTTTTCTGTAATATTACCTTTATTGGGTTTCAAAGCGGGTTTGGGTAGCTCGCGGGTCGATTTTGGATCCAGTATCCAAACCCATAACTTAAGTTAAATGATATTGGGTAATTTGGGTTAATGGGTACCAACCCAAAAGGGTTATTGGGTTCGGGTTCACACCCAAATCCAACAACATACAGCAGCAGTAGAGGCGCTGCTGTTGCTGCGCGCGCCATGGCCGGCCAGTTCAGCTGGCCGGCGGCGACGAGAAGGGGCCGCGCCGCCGCCGGCGGTGGCTCTAGGCGCAGAGAATGAGAAGGGAAGAGAGGGGAGAGAAAGAGAGAGGGATAGAAGCACAACAAGAAGAAAAAGAAGAAAGGAAAAGAAGAAGAAGAAGAAGAAGAAGAAAAAAGAAAAGAAGAAGGAGAAGAAGAGGATGGGTGGCGGCGCCCGGAGGGGGAGGTGCGGTGGCGCCTGGCCAGGGGCTCCGGCACCGGCAGCGCGCCCGCCGTGGTGCCCCCACAGAACCCAGAGAGAGGGATGAGAGAGAAATAGCTTGAGAGAGAGAGAGAGAGAGAAAGTGAGATAGAGAGGGGGAGACATAGAGATTTTAAGTGGGGAAGAGAGAGAGAAGACGGTGGTGGAAGGCGGTGGAAAAAGAAAAATCCAGAGAACGGAGGAAAGGGAAAGAAAGAGAAAGAAAAAGAAAAGAATTTAATTGATTAAATTAATATTATTTAATTCGGTCCAATAATCGATTAGTCCTGAACGGTTCTAAAAAATTACATAAGATAGAGAATATTATTCTGAGACACAATATGAAAACGGTTTGAAGAACTTCAGTCTGATTTGTTAATTAAAAATCCTAGAAGGTTTGCCGTTACTGGCGACACCGATTTGGCCCGATTTTTGATAAATTCAGAAAAAATCTCAAAAATACCCTAATATAGAGAAAATAATTCTAACATAGAGAATATAATTCTAAAAATTCAACTCCATTTGTGAATTAAAAATTATAGAGCCGATTACCGCCATCAGTCGACACCGACTACGAAGATTTTCCAAAATAATCCAGAAAAATTTTCAGAAAATTCTGAAAAATCTAAATATTGAAAAATAATATTTGAAACTAAAGTTGGCTCAATCTAATTACCAAAAATATCAAATCAATTTTATACGTCGTATCGAGTACTGATACTGTGATACGTACATAAGGGATCAGGGGGTTACAGATTCTGCGATGGCAGAGTATGATTCACTGACTTCAATGCCCCGAGCTAGGGCACTGTAATCAACTAGGGCTACCGCACTAGTCCGGGTACGAGTATACCGTACACTCCTAGTTCCATATCAGACTCATCAGAGCTGACTGCCGGTTATTTTTTCCTACTTCTGCTTGGCGTAGTGCTTGGACCTGCCATGTTTGCAGTGACTTCAGGTACTCCATGTCAGAGAAGGTTCCCCTTCTGTGAGAACGACGCCTTTTGGCCGATCGGAAGGTTGAAGTTAATGTCTGAATACCGATTGCTTGCTCGCATGTGAGTTGCAGTCACATTCAGAGAGCATTGCTGTGATGAGCCATTCACAACAATAGGATGGAGCAATCTGATTAGTACTCCTTTTCTTTATCAAGTAATCTCTTAATTTTGTTGGAGGGGGATCAAAGAGAATAGCCTCAGGTTTTCGAGGGTTTTTTCAGCTTTTGAGAGTCATCCTTGCGTCGCAACTCTGAGACGCAGGATTCAGAAATGTAGAGCTCACGTTCTATAGAACAGACGCGGCTATCGCAACGCAGGTCTTGCGCCTTCTCTGAGAAGAGACACGGACCTCGCGTTCCTAATTGTCGCATCTGGCTAGCGATACTTGAGACACGCAGACCTTTTGAGTCACGTGTTTGATTGTAGAGACGCGAATCTCGTGTCTCTGAGGAGAGGTAAGGATCTCGCGCTGCTGAACGTCGCGTTTGAAAAGTGAAGCTTCAGAAACGCAAGCCTTTTAAGCTTCGCATTTAGGCCTCCAAACGCAGACTTCGTGCGTCTGACGTAGCTCAGAAGAGACGCAGGCTTGAGGCTCGCTGATCGGTCGCAATATTGCATATTTATTATCATATTCTCATATCTATTATAGAATAAACTCTGCTTTTTCTAATTATTGTTTAATTTATTTGCAGGCCCAGTACTAAAGAAGAGGGAAGAGAAACGAGCCCAAAAAGCCCACCAAATTCTGATTTAATTCAGAATAAATTCGAAATCAGGGAATCAGGGCAGATCTTGACAAATCAGAGAGGTTGAAAACCGGTTGAAATAGATCTTCCCAAATCAAGTGGTTAAAGCCAACAATCAAAGATCGTTCCGTCAAATCCAAGAGCTGAAACGAGAAATCCAGTTGAAGATAAAACCAAAATGCAAAACATGGAGCCGTATCCCTCTGGCTGTGGCCACCTCGCCGTGGCAGGCCGCGGATCCGCGGCTAGAGCCGCGGATCTTTAGTCGAGATAAGGGGAGCATTTGCTCTCCTTATCTTCTCACGCCTCCCCCCTGGGTTTTTGCCTATAAAAGGCAGGATTTTCACTGTAAATGGAAGGACCAAGCAGAGAGTAGAACTTAGTGTTGGCCCAAAGGCCCATCACTCTAGTTTTGATGATGATCAACTCATGTAGTTATAGTACTAATGATCTTGTATTTAATTAGTGACAGATTTATGATCAAGATCTTAGTAGGTGCATAGCTTCAACAAAGGATTTGAAGTCAAGTTTAGGAGCTAGCACGATTTGATTCAAGAGCTTGAGTATCAAGATCACATCAAGTACTCAAGAGGAGTCTAGCTCTATGGATCGTGTTTGGACCAAGTCTAGAAGATGAGAAGGCTTCAAGTGAAGACTTCAAGAAGATGAAGACTTGTGTCTAGGTTTGTTTTTAGTAAGATTCTGTTTTAGTTAAGATGTAAAGGATAGAGTAGTTGGTGGATTGCTCAAGTATATATATACACACACACTCTTGATAGTTTTACAAAAGATTTTTATTTTGGAAAAGTACTTTTTGGTTTTTGGAATTTCTTATATGCATGTTTTAAACCAAAACCATATTTAGAGCTTAATGCCAAAACATAGATATTTCATCTTAATTGTATAGTTGATCATATCCATACACACTATGCTTTAATGAATTCAAAATATCTTATTTTTGTATCATGAAGAAGTTTGGAAAACAAGTTTTAGAAAAATACTAGTTTTCATTTGAGCCAATATTTCCAAGTTACAAAAATAGTTCAAAACATTTGTAACATGCCTTGATTTTGTGCAAGCATGTTTGTTTATTAAAGTATTACATCAAAACTATTTTTGTATATTTTTCAGTATTTTATGGGATTTTAAGTGAGTCAAAAAGACCAAGTTTTAATACCTAGATTTTCTGTTCCAGGCTTCAGCCAGTCGACTAGTCGACCGACCAAGTCGACTAGGGCTGAAGTCGGTCGACCGACTCGGTCGACCGACGTGCACAGACGTGCACGCCAGCTCTGCAGGATGGCCGGCCGACCGACCCGGTCGACCGTCCAGAGAGCTCTGCTCTCTGGAAAGGCCCCGGCCGACCGCGCGGTCGACCGGACAGAGAGATTGCTCTCTGTATCCTGGCTCGGTCGACCGGCCGGTCGACCGATGGCTCAAACGGTCTGAAATATGACCGTTGGCCGGTCGGCCGGACGGTCGACCGACAGGCCTGACAGACCCCAACGGCTAGTTTTTCTTAGCCTATAAATTTGGGGGTTTGGCCATTATTTTTGAACAAGATTTTTAGTGGACTTTGAGCCAGTTTTTCCCACTTCATTAAAAGAGTTTTCTCCAATAAATTGAGAGCTAATACTTCCAATCAAAAGGGGAGTTTTTATTAAGAGTGTTAAAAGAGATTCTTTGAGTTTTCCTCCACCATCTCTTTCCGTGTTTTTCTCACACAACACTTGAGCTATCCATTGCTATTCATCTTATAGGAGTGTTGTAGTGAGATTGTTTTTAGGTGATCAAAGTGTTGTGATCACCAAAGACTTCTTCTTTGTTCTCTGAGGAGGCGGACAAGTGTGTTCGCGTTGTTTCGGGTTCGGGTGCGAACTCTTTGTTTGAGGTGCGGCCTCGGTGAGCCGGTGGGCTTGCGGTGTGTACAGACTAGGGAGTCCGAGGCTTGTAGGTGTTGCGGCACCGGGTGATCCATTGGGATCGATCATAGTGGAAATCCTTCGTGTGTCGAAGTCGGGGATGTAGAGCAAGTGTGCTCGAACCTCGAAACAAATCCCTTGTGTTTGCGATTGCTCACTCTCTCTCTCTCTTTGTCTCTTGTTTATATCTTGCATGCTATTACTTGTCTTATCTTTACATGCATGATATATTTGTGTGCTTAATTGTTATACTTGCTTGGGATTGTTTGCTAACACTTGTATTTAACCAAGAGAGCCAACGCGGCACCTCAACCCTTATCAAGGGGAATCTAGAGGAGTTTGTCCAGAGCCCTTCACGGGAAATTCGGCAACACTTTTGTGTTATACGTGGTGTTTAGTGTAAGAGTTTAGTTTAGGTCATAATAGTTTATACTTCCGCATTATTTGGCATTAAGTGACCATTAGATTAGCCATCACCTATTCACCCCCCTCTAGGTGAACTTACAATTGGTATCAGAGCCAAGTGCTCTGAATTTGGGTCTTACAATTTAGAGTTAAAGATCCTCATTTTTAGGCTAATCACAATATTTTGTACACACACCATGGATTTCATGTCACCACCCACCTTTGACATTCTTAACATCCAAATTTGGAAGGTTAAGATGTCTTTGTACCTCAAGGCCCTAGGCATTCATGTTTATCTTGCCACTACTAATAATGCATATTGTTTAGATGGTAAGAATTTTGAGGCTATTGCAAAAGCCCTTCATGCTTTAAAGTCAACCCTAAATGATGATTATTTATCTAGGGTTTCTAATGTTGAATCGGCTTTTGTAGCATGGAACATCATCACTTCCCTCGGCGAAAAGGATCTATATTATGCGAGGAGCGATTCGGACGTTGGAAGCAACACCTTCAACTTGCGCTATATGGTCCAAGGGGATAACCCCTTGAGGTAACTACCGAATCCGAGGTAGAAGATGATAACATGTCATATGATGAGCTCACTTCATTTTGCCAACTTTTGCTTGAGAAATATGACATGATTAAGAAAGATAATAAAAATTTGAAAAGAAATTTGATTGCATGCATATAGAACAAGATTCATTTAGAAATAAGATTGCATGCTTAGAAAAAGAAAAGGAAGATTTGAAAAATGAGAATGTTTCCCTTATGTCTAAATTAAATGATTTGTGTGAAGGGAACACTATTTTGAAGGATAAAATTGATTTGGTGAAAAAACAAAGAGAAGTTATTTTTCAAGAAAATAAATCTTTGAAAAGAAAAGTTTTTGAAAAGGAAAAAGATTTTGTTTCTAAAAAGAAAAAGAAAATGATTCTTTATCTCATCATGCTTTACATGCCACCACTAATGAGATTAAAAATTTGAAAAATAAAATGGATTGTTTGAGTTCAACTTTGAACTCTTGTGCATTTAACCATACTAAATTGGAGTCTTTGTTTTCAAAGAAACAAACTCCACACATTCTTGCACAACATCATCATGCATATGCTTATGTTGCACGTCATGATCACACTCCTACACATAAGCATCCTAAGGTGTACACATGTACACATTGTGGCCGCAAAGGCCATTTAGTAAAATTTTGTTATGACAAGTTGCATCATTTTAATTTTGCTAATAATAAAAATTTTTGGGTTCCTTACAAGACTAACCCCAAAGGACCCAAGAAAATATGGGTGCCAAAATTCTCACCTTGTGTATTTGACGTAGGTGAGGGCTCTCACAAAACGTGAGAGATTTGGTGCCTTGATGGTGGGTGCACTTGAACTAAAGGGACACATATTTGGAGCACCGCTATCAAGGAAGTTTTGGTGGGACAACCACCATATTTGGAGATTTGGAGTATAGTTCTTATGGTTTGGTAACTATCTCTAAACTCCTAGTTAGTTTATTTACATGCTTATTCATTTTTGACATCATATAGCATGTTCATGTTTTTGTGCTTCATGTGGTAAATACTAGTTTAAATGTAGTTTTTAATAAAACTTGGATTTATACATGTACAAGTAGTTAGCAACAAATTGATTCATATATGTTTGCACTTCATGCTCATTTGTACTACTATATGCACATGTATAGCCTAGTTTTGATGACTCTTTCATTTATACTTGTTTTGCCTATTTTCATGTTTTACTTCATGTATATGTATTTTTTATTCAAATCTAATAAATATACATGCATATCCTTTTTGAGTGTCTTGCCTTCATGCAAACACTACTAATAGACTCGTTTTATGTTTAGGATATGTATGCATATTGTTAGATTTAGATAAATTATACATATACCTAGAAGTTTGTATTTTTTAATGAAAATGAATTTTTCATGTTTTTGATTCATAATCATTTTGAGCCTTAATGATTATTTTCATGAAAATGCTAATTACATGATTTTTGAACACTCACACTTTATTTTTGTCATGACTTAGTTTCATGAACATATTTTTGAGCTTTATAGATCGAGTGTCAATTTTTATGTACTTGGTTTGATTCATGAAAAACATATGATTTGGTTTCATGTTTTTGAAGGATTTTTAACTAGTTTTTCAAAATTAATTTAACTAGTTATTTATTCTTCAATGTTTATGAGATATACACATGATCCTATTATTGTTTCAATTGGTATCATTGAATCATTTCAATTGGTATCAATTTGACTCTATTTTTGTATATACTCATATTTTGTTTTCTTATATATGTATGTATCAATTTCAATTGGTATACTCATTTTTCATACATATATATGATTATTTGTGCTTGAGTTAAAATTGTTTTACATGTTTAAAGCACAAAGTCGTTTATGATAAGAAAATACAAATTTTAAGAAAGATTCTCAAGATTTGTTTTATTGAGAAAATTCAAAATTTTGTTTTATAAGAAAAATTCAAAATTTTTGATTTGTATTGCCTATATGCAAGGAGAGCTTAACATCTCTTCTACATATAGATTCATGTTGAGTGTATTGTATATTGAGGAGCTTGACAACTCTTCTTTATGTGGTACACGTGTGTAGGGGGAGTTTCACATCTCCTCTTATGCATTACATAATATGTGTTATGTGAATTGGGGCTTGTCATCCCTTCTTTATGTAATGCATATGTGTAGGGAAGGTAACTTAACGTCATCCCCTTCATGAATGTATATCGCATATTACCTTTTATTGATATGTTTGATTTGACCCCTTTATTGGTTTCTTTGTTTATGACAAAAAAAGGGGGAGAAAAATTTGTTGATTGTGTTTTTACCCCTTTGTTGATGATTGACAAAAAGGGGGAGAAAGATTTTGGTTTATATGCATGTTTTGTGAAAAAAGGATTGTTTATGCATATATGTTTTGTTTTGCAAAAAGGAGAAAAAGAATTTGTTTTGTTTTATGCTTGATTAGCGTGTTTACTCCTACATTTGTATACATGTTTATGTGCCTCATTGCATATTTATTTTGTTTATTTGTGATGCATGAGTTAAGGGGGAGCTTCTTCGGAGCTTTACTTTAATCCATGCATATATAACTTCATGAGTTTTGTCATCATCAAAAAGGGGGAGATTATTGGCCCAAAGGCCCATCACTCTAGTTTTGATGATGATCAACTCATGTAGTTATAGTACTAATGATCTTGTATTTAATTAGTGATAGATTTATGATCAAGATCTTAGTAGGTGCATAGCTTCAACAAAGGATTTGAAGTCAAGTTTTGGAGCTAGCACGGTTTGACTCAAGAGCTTGAGCATCAAGATCACATCAAGTACTCAAGAGGAGTCTAGCTCTCGTGTTTGGACCAAGTCTAGAAGATGAGAAGGCTTCAAGTGAAGACTTTAAGAAGATGAAGACTTGTGTCTAGGTTTGTTTTTAGTAAGATTTTGTTTTAGTTAAGATGTAAAGGATAGAGTAGTTGGTAGATTGCTCAAGTATATATATACACACACACTCTTGATAGTTTTACAAAAGATTTTTACTTTGGAAAAATACTTTTTGGTTTTTGGAATTTCTTATATGCATGTTTTAAACCAAAACCATATTTAGAGCTTAATGCCAAAAACATAGATATTTCATCTTAATTGTGTAGTGGATCATATCCATACACACTATGCTTTAATGAATTCAATTGTATCATGAAGAAGTTTGGAAAACAAGTTTTAGAAAATACTAGTTTTCATTTGAGTCAATATTTTCAAGTTACAAAAATAGTTCAAAACATTTGTAACATGCCTTGATTTTGTGCAAGCATGTTTGTTTATCAAAGTATTACATCAAAACTATTTTTGTATATTTTTCAGTATTTTATGGGATTTTAAGTGAGCCAAAAAGACCAAGTTTTAATCCCTAGATTTTCTGTTCCAGGCTTCAGCTAGTCGACTAGTCGACCGACCAAGTCGACTAGGGCTGAAGTCGGTCGACCGACTCGGTCGACCGACGTGCACAGACGTGCACGCCAGCTCTGCAGGATGGCCGGCCGACCGACCCGGTCGACCGTCCAGAGAGCTCTGCTCTCTGGAAAGGCCCCGGCCGACCGCGCGGTCGACCGGACAGAGAGATTGCTCTCTGTATCCTGGCTCGGTCGACCGGCCGGTCGACCGATGGCTCAAACGGTCTGAAATATGACCGTTGGCCGGTCGGCTGGACGGTCGACCGACAGGCCTGACAGACCCCAACGGCTAGTTTTTCTTAGCCTATAAATTTGGGGGTTTGGCCATTGTTTTTGAACAAGATTTTTAGTGGACTTTGAGCCAGTTTTTCCCACTTCATTAAAAGAGTTTTCTCCAATAAATTGAGAGCTAATACTTCCAATCAAAGGGGAGTTTTTATTAAGAGTGTTAAAAGAGATTCTTTGAGTTTTCCTCCACCATCTCTTTCCGTGTTTTTCTCACACAAACACTTGAGCTATCCATTGCTATTCATCTTATAGGAGTGTTGTAGTGAGATTGTTTTTAGGTGATCAAAGTGTTGTGATCACCAAAGACTTCTTCTTTGTTCTTTGAGGAGGCGGACAAGTGTGTTCGCGTTGTTTTGGGTTCGGGTGCGAACTCTTTGTTTGAGGTGCGGCCTCGGCGAGCCGGTGGGCTTGCGGTGTGTACGGACTAGGGAGTCTGAGAGCTTGTAGGTGTTGCGGCACCGGGTGATCCATTGGGATCGATCATAGTGGAAATCCTTCGTGTGTCGAAGGCGGGATGTAGAGCAAGTGCGCTCGAACCTCGAAACAAATCCCTTGTGTTTGCGATTGCTCACTCTCTCTCTCTCTCTCTTTGTCTCTTGTTTATATCTTGCATGCTATTACTTGTCTTATCTTTACATGCATGATATATTTGTGTGCTTAATTGTTATACTTGCTTGGGATTGTTTGCTAACACTTGTATTTAACCAAGAGAGCCAACGCGGCACCTCAACCCTTATCAAGGGAATCTAGAGGAGTTTGTCCAGAGCCCTTCACGGGGAATTCGGTAACACTCTTGTGTTATACGTGGTGTTTAGTGTAAGAGTTTAGTTTAGGTCATAATAGTTTATACTTCCGCATTATTTGGCATTAAGTGACCATTAGATTAGCCATCACCTATTCACCCCCCCTTCTAGGTGAACTTACACTTAGGCTAATTTGTAGTTTGTAACTTAGGTTTTTAGTTTTCTTTCATGTAATTTTTATTTTCTTTATGTAACTGAGAGGAGATGATACTTGCATGGAGGAATAAGAGCAAGCTTGTACTGCAGGTGACATCGGTGTAAGTGATCTCTTCTTCCATTGTTATTTAAATTAAATCAAAGTTACTTTTTCTTTTTTACTCTTGTTTTCATTTACTTTCCTCTAATGTGTTGCAATCCAAGTGAATCTGTTAGCATCAAGACTGCTTCGCCATTGCAAGTGCCCTTGATGGCTTATGGTGATGAACAACCATTCTCTTTCTAGTATAGCTTGCCCTTTTATTCTTAGTGTAGATCGGGAATGGAGAAGATCCTACACGCCATGCTTGATCGCCTTCAAAGACAAGGTAAGTCGTAACTACGAATCCAAGGTATGTGAGCACAAAAGGGGTAAGTAACTTTTAGTTTCTTTCTTTTCTTTTAATTCTTTAGTTTAGAATACCACAATCTACCACTTCTTTCATCACTCATTTCGATTTCTTTGTATATGTCTATTTTCTGCTTTTCTCCACCTTCTCATTTTATCACTTTCTTCCTAACTTGACTTTAACTCTTTTTCATTTTCTTTTTAAGAACTAAAGAAGAACTTTAACCATACTTTGTATCTTAAAAGAAGACTTACTAAAAAGCTTCCATCGCTAGTCCCTCCTTGTGGATCATGACCCGCATAGCCACTTGCTATAGCGGTAGAATTGAGCACCTTGCACTACTGTTTTAAAAGTTATGAAATTCTGTATTTGTGTGCAGGTTAAAACTCAATCAAATTTTGGCACCGTTGCAGGGGAGGGATGGTAAGTAATTCTCTTTAATGTTTATATTTTTGGTTAACTTTCTTCTTTATTTTTTATACAGATTTAACAATAAGGAATTCTTACTGCAGTGGACACATAAGTGGCCTTGGACTCTGCTCAAGAAAGCAGAGCCAAGAAGCTCTCAGATTTGCTACAGTCCTGTGGCAAACTGAGTGAACTACTAACCTATATTTTCTGCAGGTTGGCTGAATTGCGTAGTTTAAATATATGTAAAATTTATTTCCTTTTTTGTCTCACTGTATTTACTTTTTAACCTCAACAGTAAAATGATGATTGTAAATGCTAAAAAAGATTTAGACTTTGCATTTAGGCACGTGTCTATTTCATTACATTTTCTATTGACTGTTGAAGAGTGCTGGAGCCAAGGTATATGTGCATAGCATTTAGTATAAGGTTCATTCTTGTATGATTGCTTGAATGTTACTTTTTCTATATACTTGTACATTGCACTAAATTGATTTAAGGGCTTGTCCTATAAACAAGATAAGGTGGGGAAGTCATTACCCTCCCTTAGCCCACAAACAATCTCCTCACTCACTAACTCAAACCTAACTAAAAATGAGTAGACGTTGGCCCTAGGGACATCTCGGACTCAATTAGAAGATTATCCTAAGGGGAAAGGTGTTGGAATTTGACTCCTGCCAAATCAGTGTCTAGGAAGGGGATTAAGGCCGAAAGCCCGAAGGTTGGTGGTTACTTAATTAAGGAATGTCTTTAACGGATAACCTTTCACCAATCTTACCTTGACCTGGCTGATTAGCTTGTGGTCAAAGTCTGCATTATACCTCCTATGGACAGTGTAACCAGTTAGGAGTCGTCTAGGTCAGAGGTCTACCCTAACTTAGGTTAGAATTTTTTTTCTTTTTTTTTTGCTTATTTATTTGTTTTTTTCTTCGTTTTTGTTTTATTGTGTGATATGGCTTATAACAACAAATTTTTCAATTTTAATGGTAATCAATATTACACACCAACCTCTTTTTCGGATATTACCAACCCGGCATATCATAACTTTAACCAACCTAGTGTGCCAGATTGGTCTTATCTGAGTCAATATAACCCAAGCCCCCAATCTTATAACTATAATTTCCAGAATAATTTTAACTCTTCACAGAGTCAATGAAGATTCACCTCCCCCGAGTCCAATTTTCAACCAACTTGTCCTCCTTATTCACCTTGTCATACTCAGTTCTACCAGTCTAAAATAGAAAACCATCAATTTTGAAAATGAGTATCCGTGAGTCCAAACAACAATCACAAAATCTGATGGATTCACAATTTTACCACCAATTTCAAAACAACACTTCATCTTTTCAAGACCAATCGCAACAAAATGATGAACCTATCAACTATGAAAAGATGCTTGAAGGCATGACTCAGGCTCAAAACGCTCGTAATCATGACATAGATATGATAGTCCAAACTCTATGTTCTCACCATTTGGCTAGTTCTGATGTCGTTAACCATTCTGTTAGAGCTGAAGAGTCATGTTGTTTTGGGAAACAAGGTTCCTTTTCAGCACAATCATTTGAACTTGCCCAAACTATAAATTTCGAAAATGATATTGACAGTTTGGCAAGTTATTCCTTTCCTGAAGTAGAACTTGAGAATGATTATGATCCTGAACCTCAACTTCGTGATTCAATTCTACTTCCTGATTCAATAATGACTCCGGTGTCTTCACCTGATTTCAATTTTTTTCCTGAGTCAACATTGGATCCTGTGCCAATTCATCATGAAATTGAATCACTCATCTTTGATGATCATCATATTGAACTTGACCAATTTCACACTTTTGAAAGTCCTATTGACAAATTGGCAAGTTCTCATTTTTATGAAATTGAACTCAATGAGAAATGTGACCTAGATTCTCAAATTTGTGATTCAGTTCAAATTCTCGAATCAATATTAACTCCTATTTTGTTACCCGACTTGAGTAATATTTTAGAGTCAGTTTTGATTCCCACACCTGTCATTCTTGAACTTGAATCACCAATATTATGTCACATTCCATTGTGGAAAACTGAATGTAGACTTGAGTTTCAACTTCTTGATTTGGACCCACTTCCTGAGCCAATCTCGACTCCTGAACCTTTACTTGACTTAAGTCACTTTCCTGAGTCGGTATTAGTTTCAGTACTTCCTGAGTCCAAGTCAATCATTCTATCTTTTCACACTCCATTTTGGGACAAGGCGGTTGACAAAATTGACTCCGAAATTAATTATGAAATTTGAAAATCAGATGGGGTTAAATTTTTAATAAAAAACGTTCATATATACATCATTTTAGTGGGTTATATAAAAGAGATTTTTGGTGGTTCCTCTGAACTCCACAAAAAGTCGATTGGGCCGCATTTCGTGAGCCAATCAGACCACCACCGGAACCACCACCTTAAGGTAATATTTCCTTCCCTTTCTTCTTTTTCATGCATTTATGCATTAATTCATACATTGAGGATAATGCATGAGATAGGTGTGGGGGAGGGTTCTAACATAACTTAGATTTTTCTTTTTATTAAAAAAATTTAACATTTTCTTTACTTTTAAAAACTTTTTGAAAATAGAAACAATATTTTGACATATTTTTTGTAAGAAATTAAGTCAATTTTAAGGAATAGGAAAATCACAATTAGGATTTCTTAAACTTGGTCAAAATAAGATTATTTGTTTGGTTTTTAGGATTAGGAAGATAATTTGTCAAAGTAATTTAGTCTTAATCTTTACCTTGATGAAATATGCACACTTCATACACTTACACACTTAGGGTTCAAAAATAAAGATTCTTATGCCTTATATATATAAAAAAAAGAAAAAAGAAAAAATAATATCTATGAAAGATGAACAAATCTAATTATTGATTAGCTCGGTGCTTTGACCTAAGTAAGCCTTGGTATTTATGCGAAAGATGATTAGATAAGTTTGAGAAAAATATATATAAAAATCCTCTAATTAAGCTGGATATTTGTGCCTAATAAAGCATAAGTATTCACGCCTAAAAGGGGTTCATATAATAAAATCCTTAGTTTTGTGGTCTTATTTGCTCGAGTCCTTAAGTCCTTAGGGTGTTTTCTCACCCGGTGCCCTAAGACCGTTTGATTTGGGAGTCATCGATTAAAGGCTCGTTACATGGGCAGATTAGAAGCCTAATAGAACTAAGGAATGATACCACAAAATAAATAAATAAATAAATAAATAAATAAGGCATAAGAGTTAGAGTTAATGAGTGCATATGACTTATGGTAAAGTAATAGACTAGATAAGAAGTATAATTTGACTCCTTACTTTAACTGATAACAAATTTTTGAATAGAAGCTAAGTTTAGGAATGAAAAATTCAGTTTTCTCATAACTTATAGATTACTTAAATCTTACAATTATATTTCAAATATTTTTCTCTTTCAAAATGCTTTTCGAAAATACTAACTCTTTGTTTCTCTTTCTTTCTGGATTTTGTGGGTGTAATCCACTGAAAACCCTCACGAGACAAAACTCGTCCTCTAGGGAAACCTAGAGGTTTAACGGCTTGTTGCACATGTTCAGTGCAATCACGTGACCTGCGAAAGTGGTCTAATAATCTTTAGTATAGTTGTTTTGCTCGAGGATGAGCAAAAGATAGGTATGGGGGTGTGATCGGTCGCTAATATTGCATATTTATTATCATATTTTCATATCTATTATAGAATAAACTCTACTTTTTCTAATTATTGTTTAATTTATTTGCAGGCCCAGTACTAAAGAAGAGGGAAGAGAAACGAGCCCCAAAAGCCCACCAAATTCTGATTTAATTCAGAATAAATTCGAAATCAGGGAATCAGAGCAGATCTTGACAAATCAGAGAGGTTGAAAGTCGGTTGAAATGGATCTTCCCAAATCAAGTGGTTAAAGCCAACAATCAAAGATCGTTTCATCAAATCCAAGAGCTGAAACGAGAAATCCAGTTGAAGATAAAACCAAAACGCGAAACATGGAGCTGTACCCCTCTGGCTGTGGCCACCTGGCCATAGCCAGGCCGCGGATCCGCAGCCAGAGCCACGGATCTGCGGCTCTTTAGTCGAGATAAGGGGAGCGGTTGCTCCCCTTATCTTCTCACGCCTCACCCTCTGGGTTTTTGCCTATAAAGGTAGGGTTTTCACTGTAAATAGAAGGACCAAGCAGAGAGTAGAACTTAGGCTAATTTGTAGTTTGTAACTTAGGTTTTTAGTTTTCTTTCATGTAATTTTTATTCTTTATGTAACTGAGAGGTGATGATACTTTCATGGAGGAATGAGAGCAAGCTTGTACTGCAGGTGACATCGGTGTAAATGATCTCTTCTTCCATTGTTATTTGAATTGAATCAAAGTTACTTTTTCTTTTTTACTCTTCTTTTCGTTTACTCTCCTCTAATATGTTGCAATCCAAGTGAATCTGTTAGCATCAAGACTGTTTCGCCATTGCAAGTGTCCTTGATGGCTTATGGTGATGAACAACCATTCTCTTGGTAGTATAGCTTGCCCTTTTATTTTTAGTGTAGATCGGGAATGGGGAAGATCCTACACGCCACGCTTGATCGCCTTCAAAGATAAGGTAAGTCATAGCTACGAATCGAAGGTATATGATCACAAAAGGGGTATGTAACTTTTAGTTTCTTTCTTTTCTTTTAATTCTTTAGTTTAGAATATCACAATCTACCACTTCTTTCATCACTCATTTCGATTTCTTTGTATATGTCTATTTTCTATTTTTCTCCACCTTCTCATTCTATCACTTTCTTCCTAACTTGACTTTAATTCTTTTTCATTTTCTTTTTAAGAACTAAAGAAGAACTTTAACCATACTTTGTATCTTAAAAGAAGATTTACTAAAAGCTTCCATCGCTAGTCCCTCCTTGTGGATCACGACCCGCATAGCCACTTACTATAGCGGTAGAATTGAGCACCTTGTACTACTGTTTTAAAAGTTCTGAAATTCTATATTTGTGTGCAGGTTATAACTCAGTCACTCGCGTTCTGTATCTGTTGGACAGATAGTTGTTCTGGCTTCTTACATCTGTAGTTGATGCGCGCATCATCTCTGTCGACGTTCCGTGTTTCAATTACTCAGTACGGGTTGTTGGAAATCCCTGGTAACCTGGAGCTGAGGAAGTGGATGGACGTGAGCAGGCCGTTGTGAACAATGTTGAGCTCGCGGGTCTCGTGGGAGATATTGACGCGGACCTTACGTGTAATACATCCGACAACGATGTTCTCTGCACAGACCGCATTCGGGGAAGCCTTCGAAGAGATCTGAGAGCGAATCTCTGAAGAGACTTTGCGGTACTGCCGTGCCATAGGGCTCTTAGAGTCGGAAGAGAGAAACTCTTCATACTTTGACTAGTCGAATTTCTACGATAAGCGATTCGACCATTCTTTCCATGTAAGTGAAGTCACCTTGCGTCACGACTTGCTCATCAGTAGAGAAAGTAGTCCCCAACGAAGTCGCCATCTCTTGTTTGATGGAAAATTTTAAGGGCGTGTAAATTCTTTATTTGACTATAAAGAAAGTTACAACAACAATCAAAACTTTCGATTATAAAAGAGAGAAGATATTCAAGTTCAAATCTTCTCTTTGTTTAATGCTGGATTCTTGATGTGGCGATGGAAGTGAATCTTGTTTTTCATTGACCGGTTGAGCGTCACAGTCTTCTGGGATCTTCTCTTTGGACTATGGACAGAGTAGCACAGCTCCTGTCTAATAAAATCTCAAAGAGACTTGAGGCAAGAACAAACTTGTACTCAGTTAGTTGTTAGAAGAGTTAAACTCTTAAGTATTTTTCAGTTAGAAGCTCTGGTCAAGATTCTCCAAAATCAACCCCTCTTTAGTAGCGAACTGAGCTATTTATAGGGGTTTCAGAGGAAAAACTGTCCCCTAAAAACCCCTCATAATGGGGTTAACTCCCTTATTATGTGGGCAGTAATTGACTCAGTAATGAGGGCAGTTATAACCGAGATACGGACTTTAAGCCTGGCGTTTTGCCGTTGAGGTAACACTTGAGAAACGCGAACTTCAAGTTCTACGTTAAGCTTTATGTGAGATACGGGCTTCGGGCTCTGCATCTAGGTATTGCATGGATGACTGAGGCGCGACTTTCAAGCTCTCGTCTTGGTCATTATAGTGAAGCAGAGACGCGGGTTTCGACCCTTGTGTCTTGGAGCTACAGTGATGCTGAGACGCGACTTTCAAGCTTTACGTCTTGGCCATTGCGTCTTGGCCATTATAATGAAGCAGAGACGCGGGTTTCAACCCTTGCATCTCGGTACTGTAGTGATGCTGAGGCACAGCTTTCAAGCCCTGCGTCCTGACCATTGCGGTGAAGCAGATACGCGCATTTTGACCCTTACTGTGCTAGTAGTTGTGTTGCCTTACGTCTAGAGTTTAGACTCTATTTTCTGATGACTTGTCCTCAGTGATTTTTGGACAGTCTACAATTTCACATTCATTTTCTTGTCCAGAACACTATGTCCAGCAATTTTCAATTTGCAGGTAGATGTACCTTCCAATAACCTTTGATATGCAAATGCTTTCAAGGAGCTCAAAGCAGCTTGTCCGAGCCTCATCTGCCATCATCCAGTAGAGTCGTCTTCCAACTATTTTGAAGCTGTCAAATTTTCTATAACTGTACTATCCTTTAAGTAGTATAAGTTGTTACGTTAAGTGTCTTTCAGAACCACCAATAAGCCACTAGACATCTTGAGAATGCCTTCTCCGAGAGTCTCTCTTAGCCCGACGCTTCCAAAGCTTCAGCCGAAATTAAATTCTTCTGCAACTGAGGTACATACCTCACATCTTTTAGTTCTCTTACTTATCCCATCAAACAACTTGATACGAATTGTACCTATCTCTTCAAACTGACATGGGTGTCCATTTTCAAGCGACACCAAGCCTCCATCTAGTTTTTCAAAACTAGCAAACCACTCATGTTTGGGACAAACAAGATAGGCAACACCTGTATCTATAATCCACTCAAAATTCTCTGAACAGCAACCAATACGGGTGATAGAAAATGAATAACTAGATGTGTGACGGTCCCAGGTTTAATTACACACAAATACTTTACTTATCCATTCTCAGGGGAGTGATTAACATGTCATTTCAATAATTTTTTTCTTTTCAAAAATTTCAGCAGCATCTCTCCTGTAATGATTACTTTTCCAAATACAACATATACCATATATTTCGTCCTCAATAGCCTCCACAACACAGTAGCAATCCAATAACAAAATATATCATCAAACACTCATGCAATAATATAATGTTTCGGCTTGACATCGCCTAATAATACACACACCCCCATACCTTTGGCGAGTCCTACACTTTCATTAGGACAGTTACAAAAGGCATGCTAAGCACATATAAGGGGTCACAATAATGTGTTAAGACACATCAGAACATATCATACCATAAAATACCCCAAGTTTATACAAGAGTTTCTAGTTTAACAGTATCTTAAAATTAGTAAAACAAAAGGTAGTTCTTAACATTCAAAAGTCACTAAAAGAGGTGATACATTGACTTGATCTTCTGATCTACAGTAGTTAGCACTAGGCTAAGCATTCGCCCTTATCCTAACATGAAAATATGGTTAATTTAATGGAGTAAGTTAAATAGCTCAGTGAGTAACAATAAAGACAAACTTAAACTTTTATTAAATGTCGAAGCATGAAAAATACATAATGTCGTATGATAAGCACGAATAGACAGAAATCTCATGGCCTCTATAAACAAGTTTAGATTATGTTGAAGCATAAAAAATACATGGTGTCTTATGATAAGCACGAATAGACATAAATCTCATGGCCTTTACAAACAACTTTAGGTTACGTTGAAGCATGAAAAATACATGATGTCTTATGATAAGCACTCATAGATATAAATCCGATGGCATTTAGAAACAAGTTTAGGTTAAGTTGAAGCATGTAAAATATAATGTCTTGGGATGGGCATGAATAGACATCAATCTCATGGCAATTAGAACAAGCTTAGGTTATTTATTTTCATTTCATAACATGGTCATAATATCGCTATCGCCGGTCAATATTTTCATAACAAGTTATATATATACATATATATATACACACACACACACACACACACATACACACACACACACACACACACATTTATATATATCCTTATTTCTTCATGATCGTAATATAATTTTACACATCAATGCACACCCTTTGGGCACACCCTCTGTCTGTCACACCTACTGGGGGGTGAATAGGCGACAAGCTAATCTAATGCCAACTAATGCAAAATTAAAAACTATTTATGCAAACAAAAACTATTAAGTTAACACACAAGGTATAATAAAAGAGTGTATCCCGGTGAAGAGCTCTGAATTATCTCCTTAAAATTCTTCTAAATTAAGAGTTGAGATGTCACTATGACTTTCTTAGTTGAATACAAGTGTGAGCAAATAATTCCAAGCATATATTAATTAAGCATAAGTATATCAAACATATAAAGAGATAAACAATATAAGCATGCAAGATATATAAACACAAGTGTGAGAGAAAGATAAGCAATTGCAAACACAGGAGAATTATTTCGAGGTTCGAGCACACTTGCTCTACGTCCCTGCCTTCACCACTATGAAGGATTTTCACTATAACGATCCCACAAGATTACTCGATGCCACAACACCTACAATGAGTTCCCTCAAGAATTCTTGGACCTGCAAGTCCCTCATTTGGTCTGGCAAGAATAACACATGCAAGCACACTAGCTTGCCGAGGCCGCATCTCTTTCAACTTCTCTAACCACAAGTTGGAACACTTGGTGCTCACTTCACTTGATTACAATAAAACTCTCTTCACTGAGGCCACAACCTCTACATCTCCTGACAATAAAAGAATGATAACTTGTGATCACTTCTCTTGATCACAAAAATAACTCTCACACCAAGGATCCTAAGAGAATTGATATAGTAATGAAAAGCTCAAGTTTGTGTGAGAAAACAAGATATAGTTGTGGTGAAAAACTCAAGAAATCTCTTTTCAAAACACTCTTTAAAAACTCTCCTTTTAATATGGAAGTTTTAGCCCAAAAATATGTGGAGATAAACCCTAAGAGAGATGGAAAAAACTAACTCTAAAACTTCTCTAAAATTTTAAAAAAAACTAGCTAAAACAGCCCCTTTTATACAGTTTAGGTATATAGCCGTTGGGGCTCAATACCCAGGCAAGATAACCTGTTGGTCGACCGGCCAACGGTCATATTTATGACCGTTGGAGTTGCTGGTCGATCGCCCGGTCGACGGCACCCAGGTCTTGACCTGTCAGTCGACCAGTCGGCCGACCGAGGCAAGAACAAAGCGCAAAGCTCTCTGCCCGGTTGACCGCCCGGTAGACGGGGGCCAGACCAGAGAGTGAACTTTCTGGATCGGTCGACCGCCCGGTCGACCGGCCCTCAAGCCAAAGGGTGTGTGCACGTTCTGTACACATCGGTCAACCGCTCGATCGACAGACTTCTAACTCGGTCGACCGCCAGAAGGCCAGGTCAGGAATAATAAAGGATTCAAACTTGATCTTTTAAACTCCTATAAAATCCCATAAAATCACATAAAAATATACAAATAAGTTTATTGAAATACTTTGAAGTACAAATAAGTATGATTAAAAATCAATACATATTACAAACTTTTTGAACCATTTTTGTGATATAGAAATTTAGCTTTAAACAAAAACCCGTATTTTTCAAAATCAATCTTTAATTTGAAAAATGATTTTTTTAAAACTTCTTCAAATACAAAAATAAGATATTTTAAACACTTTGGAAGCTTAGTGTGTATGGATATGATCCAATACACATATAAGATGAAATATTTATGATTTTGATAATTAAGTTTTAAATAAAATTTTGATAAATACAAAACTTAACGCCATGAACTAGAAACATCAAACTAAGTTTTTCTATACGTTTGAACCAACAATGTATATATATGAAATCCAATATACATATAAAACATGTAAACTTATTTTGATGAACTCTACTCATGAAACATAAAGATATCTACTTTGAAGCTCAAAATAAAAACGGTATTTTCTAAAATCAAAATTATTCTTATGAAAATACTATATAAATTTTGTGTGTGTGTATGAGCTTGAGCAATCCACAGGTAATCTAAAATTTTAACACTTACAAACATGACTCAAGTCTTCACGAAAATCTTCTTCTCCTTCTTGACTTGGTCCAAACCTTAATCCAAAGAGTTAGACTCCTCTTAAGTACTAGATGCGATCTTTGAAACGTGGCTCTTGAATCAACACGTAGTAGCTTCAAAACTTGACTTCGAATCTTTTGTTGAAGCTAAACACCAACTAAGATTTTGATCAAATATCTTTAAACACAAGATCATTAGTACTATAACTACATGAGTTAATCATCATCAAAACTAGAGTGATGGGTCTTTAGACCAACAGATGTTAAGTCATCATTCTCGTTATCGTAATAATTATAAGAGTCAGGTATATCATGTCGGATGTCAGGTGATAGCATTACAGGGGGGTGATATCAGGCAGGTGACAAGAGATAGCATGGTAAGAGATAGCACATCAAGTGAAAGTATGTCAAGTGATACAAGAAAACAGTACTGATAAAAGAGATCAGCAAGAAACCAGAAATCATGCAGTCTTAGAAAAAACAGTGTAAATATGATCTCAAACTCTTCACAACTATTAATAGAAGAATAAATAAACTAGAAATCAGGTAATTAGCAAGCTAGTGAACACCCAAGAGGATCTAAACAAGCTGAAGGTATGGACAGCAAACCGTATTTAATCACTAAAGCGCTTAACGAGCTACTGGAATGACTTCGCGTAAAAGGCGAGTCTAAAATCCGGCAGAGTTCCTCCTAGGCTAATCTAGTGATAAAGTGTTGGGCACTAAGCATGCCTACCAGGCGGAGCATAAGAGACATGACGGTCTAAGAGCACTCCACTTTCGAGAAAGTGGGCGAGAGCCTGGAGGCTAAAATACGCTCGGGGTCCAAGCACACTCTCGGTAGCTACCACGAAACCCATAAGGGTGTAAGGCCTAAAACCAATTGCGTAGCTAGCCTGGGAGTGGGCACAAACCTAGAGTTGATGTAAGAGTACCTGCAATATTAATACCACACGAGCACGCATATGAACCTGATAATATTTAAGTTACCATGGAGTGGAGAAGCCCGAAGGCTAAACGACCACGAAGAGTCGGCCACACATAGTGTAAAAGCAGAATAAAACACATCACAAGCATAATATATGTAAAAAAATAAACTATTCTAATACAAAATTTGTCACAGACATATACATGTACAATATTGGGTACTGCCACATACAAATACGAGGGCATAACCCAATACAAAGTACGAATACAAATACAATCAAATACTGAATAAAATATATAGTCGACTCGTCGAAGCGGGGAAAGCCAAAACGAGCCGAGGATACTCACCTAAATAAACGACATTGAGAAGGGAACACCTAGAGGGGGGGTGAATAGGTGTTAGTGCTAATCTAAAACTTAATGCAAAACTAAGTGCGCTAATGCGGAAGCTAATGCAAATGTTGCACAAACTAATACAATACAACAAGTGTAGCCGAATTCCCCTTGCGAGGCTCTGGACTAACTCCTCTTGATTCCCCTTGAAATGGGTTGAGTCGCTATGTGAAGCTCTTGTTGGATGAGTATAAGTTAGGCACACACACACAAGCAATCCAAGCATGTGCACACACAATCAAGCCAAGCAATCAAGGATATAACAATATGGAGTAAGCAATGGCAACACAAGCAAATAGATATGTATGATATGAATTATGCTCAACACAAGCAATATATGATATGAATGAGGTATGATGCTTTGCACAAATGTAAAGAGAGAGAGTTTAGAGACAAGTGGATCAAACGCAAACACAATAATATGTTTCGAGGTTCGAGCACCCTTGCTCTACATCCCCGCCTACACCACCGTGTAGGATTTCCAATCCACTATCTCCCACCGACGGAACCTCTACCGAAGAGGATTTGTTACAACTCTAGGAGTACTAAACTCCTCTCTCAAACAACCACCTCACAACCGAGGGGTAGGCCCGTAGCCAATACAACAACCAACAACAACACCTCTACCGAAGAGGCTCACAACCAATCTCAATCACCTCACACTTGAGGGATACAAACCAATCACCCGATCACCTCTACCGAAGAGGATACAACAAGAATAAGGGTGTACAACTTAGAGGTCACAACAACAACCTCAAAACTCTCTCTTTCTTTTCTCTTTTCTTTTCCACAAAAATAAGATCCTAAATAGATTAGGATAGGTGATAGCTCAAGTGTGGAAACTAGGTGTTTTTGGAAACAAGCAATAAAGAAAAACTACTTGGGAAATCTCTTGTATATGATAGAAATTAAAGATCAAATCAATATCCCAAACTCTAGTTTTCTTTGATTTTCCAAAAACCCAAAAGCAATAAAGATGAAATCTTTTTAGCACAAAAACTATTTTGAAAACTTGTTTAAATACTAGAGAACACTGAAATTTTTCTTCTTGAAAATCTTGGCCAAAAACCCAAAGAGATGGGTTTATATAGGCCCAATACAAACTAGCTGTTAGAGCTGAGCTGGCAGCTCTGACAGGCAACGGTCGACCGGCCCGGTCGACCGCTAACGATCAGAAATATGACCGTTGGGCAACAGCGGTCGACCGGCCCGGTCGACCGAAACAAACAGAGAGCAGAACTCTCTGCAACGGTCGACCACCCGGTCGACCCAAACAAACAGAGAGCAGAGCTCACCGTCCCGGTCGACCGTCCCAGAGGCTCCAAACGTGCACAGTTTTGTGCACGTCGGTCGACCGACCCCGTCGACCGACCTCTGCCTAGTCGACTAGGTCAGTTGACTTAGTCGACTAATAGAAGCCTGGAACAACAATCTGGGTCAGAAAAACATGTTAAAATATTTTCTAAAATCTTTTAACACTTCTAAAAATCACCAAAAATAATTTTATCATTTTATATGGAAACACAAACTTGTGATAAAAATTTCAAGACATATATCAATCATATCAATTCATTTTTGAGTCTTGCAAATTTTATCAAAAACAAAACTTGTATTTTTATCAAAGAGATGTTAAGCTCAAAATCAAGTTTGATAAAAGTTAAGCATGCATGTATAGAGTGAAACAACTATACATATATCAATTAAACTTGTTTTGATAAACTATTCATGAAAACCAAATCCAAAACATGAAATGTGTGGTGTTTTGCACTTGAGCATATCAACTATATTAAATTTTACAAATGGATCTAAAAACACACTATCTAAATTATGGATACCTAAGTCTTCTTGACGATCTTCATCTTCAAGTAGACTTGCTCCAAAACTCCATCCATGGGCTAGGCAATGTATGATCTTGACGCTTTGGCCCTGGAATCATCATGAAAAGCTTCTAAACACCTTGTTGAAGCTAATCACCAACTAATATCTTGGTTAATGATCTGAAACTTAAACAACACAAGATTATTAGTAAACATAACTACATGAGTTAATCATCATCAAAACTAGGGTGGAAGGCCTTGGGCCAACAATCTCCCCCTTTTTGATGATGATAAAACTCATGAAGTTATATATGCATGGATTAAAGTTAAGCTTCAAAGAAGCTCCCCCTTAACTCATGCATAGACATAAATAATAAGATATGGAAATGAAGCACATGAATATGTATGCAAGTATGGAGATAAAATGCAACAAGCATAAATCAAAATCTTTTTCCCTATTTGCAATACAAAAACATATATGCATAAATAACAAGAAGACAAATACTTCTCCCCCTTAAGCAATGAAAACATGCATATAAACTCAAATACTTCTCCCCCTTTTTGTCAATCATCAACAAAGGGTTCAAAGTAAAATCAAATCAAACAAAATTTTTCTCCCCCTTTTTGTCAAACAAAAAGATCAAGAAGGGGTTAAACAATCCAAACAATAAAATGAGGGGTAAAAATCTTGCTCCCCTTTTAAGTCAATCAAAACAATAAAACAATGTTCTCCCCCTTTTGTATAAAACAAAACAAGGCCAATAAGGGTGACTATAAACAACATGATATCAATAGATAAATATGTCAATGAAGCATCTTGATATCAATTGAAAATAACCAAAGATCAATAGATGTTATATGCTATATACATTCATGAAGAGGAAGACGCTAAGTTAGCTTCCCTACACATATGCATTACATGAAAGAGGGATGTTAAGCCCTAATTCACATAACACACATTATGTAATGCATAAGAGGAGATGTGAAGCTCCCCCTACACACGTGTACCACATAAAGAAGAGATGTTAAGCTCTTCAATACACAATACACTCAATATGAATCTATATGCATATAGTCAATACAAGTCAAAACTTTTGTATTTTTCTAAAAAATTTTAGATACCAATTTTAAGCAAAAACACATGAAACATCTTGATATCAATTGAAATTAAACATAATAAATTTTGAATGTCTAAACAAAATTTTGATACCAATTGTAAATAATTTTCATATCAAACATATGATACCAATATGAAATTTTCAATCATAAAGTAAGGGAGTGGGAAACAAATACCAATTGAAGAATCATCAATTGAAAGACAAGATTAAATTTTCTCCCCCTTTATGAAATACCAACTAAAAAGATGCATGGGCTTGATACCAATTTAAAAATAATCAATTAAAACAAAATTGAAGCTCAAGCACTAGCATAAACAAGATTTTGTGAAAAACTTATATATTAAGCACAAATAAAACAAGTATATGTGTATGAAATAGAATGAGTATCAATCACTAATAGATGATACCAATTGAAAATATACATACACAATAAACATATGAGTATACAAAATGATCAAAAAGATACCAATTGAAAGAGTTCAATGATACCAATTGACATAACAATAAAAGCATGGTATAACTCATATAACTAATCCACCCATCTCATGCACAAGTTTAAAATAATTTTCAATATAAACATACAAGGCATGGACTCCCATCCAACCTCCCGTTGATGGTAGGGGTTTTCAAAAATAAATTTGAAAATGTAGTTTTGTTTGAAAATCACTACCAAATTGAAGAATACGAACTAGTCAAAATGGAAAACTTATTAACTAGTGCGAAATCCTTCAAGTAAGGAATAAACTAAAAATAATTTTCATAAAACATGAAATCCACATGATAATCAACACTCTAATTCAATTAGGCATAAATATGACTCATGAATACAAAACATGAGCAAGCAATAAATGTGAGTGTACAAATAAAGTGTGAATATCATAATCATGAAATATTCAATTAAGCTCAATTTTTCCTTAAACATTGAAAACACGAAAATCATCAAAACTTATTTAACCTTCATGGCATATGTATGTCTAATACAACTAAAGTATACATACATATCCAAAACACAACGAGTCCACAAATATATGCATTAAGGCACGTGGCTCAAAAAGGATAAACATGTATACCTAATAGTTTGGACAAGATAGACATATACATGAAGTTAAACAATTAAACACAAAATTAAACTAAATCTTCACCAAGACGAATTTCATTTCAAGTATATGTATGATTTGTCAACATAATAAGTATACATACATATCCCTAAACACAATTGAGTCCATATATAGATTTGCATGAAAGGCAAATGACTCAAGGGGTATACATGTATATCTTAAAGTTTGGCAATACAAACATATACATGAAGTGAAACCACATGAACAAATCCAAAATGGAATACAAGTTTGAAATGTATGAATCATCAAAACTAGACTATACTAGCACATCTATTGGGTTCAAATAAACAATCAAGCCCAACTATATATACATTATTTGTCGCCCATTCTATGAACAAGTATATAACTAGTCTTAATGAAAACTAACATCTAAACAAGTAATCTTAACAAGAAGCATCAAAACACAATATAGAAATCATCATGATAAACTAAAAACATGATTATTATGTAAATTCACATGTATTAGATTCATGATGTACATTATAGTTTAAACAAAAGTGAGAACACTAAGAATGGGTTCATACAAGCATGTGTGTCTCAAATACTATACATGTATGTCAAGGATCTAATAAATACGGTCTTTACATACTAATCCAAAGACAATGAAACATGCAATAGAACATCAAAACATGCTATAACCAATAATATGAAAGCATGTAAATAATAAATAGGAGTAAAGGATTGTTACCAAAACTTAAGAAGCAACTCTCCTTCTCTCCAAAACATGGTGGTCCTCTCCACCAATCTTCCCTTGAAAGTGATGCATCCATTTAATCTCCTTTAAGCACGGAACGCATCCACTCTAAGGTGTCATCACTCTCACGTCATGTGAAAGCCCACACCTACATCAAAATAATAGGAGGGGTGGTCTTTGGTACCCACATCTTGTTGGGTCCATGGGGGTTAGTCCCTTCTCTAACCCAAACAAACTTCTTTGCTAAATTCTCAACATGTAAACGATCATAGCAAAATTTAGCAAGATGGCCTTTTCGGTCACAATGTGTACATGTGTACACATGAACATACATGTGTTGATGGTGTCCGTGTGGAGCATGTGTATGCCGTGGAGGGTGTGCATGCATAAAAGTTGGAACTTGTTTCTTACGAACCAAGGTTTCCAAGCGTGTATGGTTCTTAGCACATTGGCTCATAGTGGAGCTCAAACAATCAACTCTCTTCTTTAATATACAAATATCATCATTAATCTTAGAAGAAGAGGTACATGCATTAGGTAGACTAGATGAAGAGCTACACTAGCATGGCAACATGTGCATCAATCTTATTTTTCAAAACATCATTTTTCTTTAAACATACATCTAAATCATTTGAAATAGAAATAATTTTGTTTTTCAAAGCAACATTCTCTTTTAAAACAAAATCAATTTTTGAAGACAAATTTTCATTTTTCTCCAAAATAGCATGGCAATCATTTTTATTTTTCAAAAATTCATTTTCTTTAAGTGCAAGTTCTAATTGAGATCTCAATGAATCGCTTTCATTATAGACCTCAACCTTCTCTTGCAAAACACAATCAAGTCTAGAATGCAAACATTTATTTTCTTTTTCAATTTCTAGACTTTTCTTTTTCAAAATCTTATAATTTTCTATTAATTTTTCACATACAATAGATAGTTCTTCATTTAAAGCATGGGGATCAATATTATCATCACATGAAGAACTAGCACTATCATCACAATCTAAGTGGGGTTCCGAATGTACCTCAAGGGAGTCATTCCCTTGGACCATGAAGCATTGTGACTCGGACTCTCCACTAGATTCCTCTTCTTGAATTTGCACTTGAAACTCGGAGGTGGTGGTTGTTGTCAACAAATTCCACACTGCAAAGGCGGAATCAATGTTAGAAACACACATAAGACAATCTTTAGGTAATGTACTTCTAATGGCCTCTAGGGCTTGTGCATTGGCCCCTAAATGATTGCGATCACTAAGGAAGGATTCCTTGGTAATAGCAAGATAAACTTTATGACCTAGGGTTTGTAAATAAACGGTCATCCTAATCTTCCAAACATGAATGTTGGAAGGGTCATACATAGGTGGGGTCATGAAGGCCATGGTAAACTAAATGTGTGCAAGCAAGCAATGCAAACAAGATTAGCCTAAAATGAGGATCTTTAACTCTAGGTTGTTAGACCCAAAATCAGAGCACTTGGCTCTGATACCAATTGAAAAGGGAACACCTAGAGGGGGGTGAATAGGTGTTAGTGCTAATCTAAAACTTAATGCAAAACTAAGTGCGCTAAATGCGGAAGCTAATGCAAATGTTGCACAAACTAATACAATACAACAAGTGTAGCCGAATTCCCCTTGCGAGGCTCTGGACTAACTCCTCTTGATTCCCCTTGAAATGGGTTGAGTCGCTATGTGAAGCTCTTGTTGGATGAGTATAAGTTAGGCACACACACAAGCAATCCAGCAATGTGCACACACAATCAAGCCAAGTAATCAAGGATATAACAATATGGAGTAAGCAATGGCAACACAAGCAAATAGATATGTATGATATGAATTATACTCAACACAAGCAATATATGATATGAATGAGGTATGATACTTTACACAAATGTAAAGAGAGAGTTTAGAGACAAGTGGATCAAACGCAAACACAATAATATGTTTCGAGGTTCGAGCACCCTTGCTCTACATCCCCGCCTACACCACCGTGTAGGATTTCCAATCCACTATCTCCCACCGAGGAACCTCTACCGAAGAGGATTTGTTACAACTCTAGGAGTACCAAACTCCTCTCTCAAACACCACCTCACAACCGAGGGGTAGGCCCGTAGCCAATACAACAACCAACAACACACCTCTACCGAAGAGGCTCACAACCAATCTCAATCACCTCACACTTGAGGGATACAAACCAATCACCCGATCACCTCTACCGAAGAGGGATACAACAAGAATAAGGGTGTACAACTTAGAGGTCACAACAACAACCTCAAAACTCTCTCTTTCTTTTCTCTTTTCTTTTCCACAAAAAAACAAGATCCTAAATAGATTAGGATAGGTGATAGCTCAAGTGTGAAAACTAGGTGTTTTTGGAAACAAGCAACAAAGAAAAACTACTTGGGAAATCTCTTGTATATGATAGAAATTAAGATCAAATCAATATCCCAAAACCCTAGTTTTCTTTGATTTTCCAAAAACCCAAAAGTAATAAAGATGAAATCTTTTTAGCACAAAAACTATTTTGAAAACTTGTTTAAACACTAGAGAAACACTGAAATTTTTCTTCTTGAAAACCTTGGCCAAAAACCCAAAGAGATGGGGTTTATATAGGCCCAATACAAAACTAGCCGTTAGAGCTGAGCTAGCAGCTCTGACAGGCAACGGTCGACCGGCCCGGTCGACCGCCAACGGTCAGAAATATGACCGTTGGGCAACAGCGGTCGACCGGCCCGGTCGACCGAAACAAACAGAGAGCAGAACTCTCTGCAACGGTCGACCGCCCGGTCGACCCAAACAAACAGAGAGCAGAGCTCTCAGACCCGGTCGACCGTCCCGGTCGACCGTCCCAGAGGCTCCAAACGTGCACAGTTTTGTGCACGTCGGTGGTCGGTCGACCTCTGCCTAGTCGACTAGGTCAGTTGACTTAGTCGACTAATAGAAGCCTGGAACAACAATCTGGGTCAGAAAAACATGTTAAAATATTTTCTAAAAATCTTTTAACACTTCTAAAAATTACCAAAAATAATTTTATCATTTTATATGGAAACACAAACTTGTGATAAAATTTCAAGACATATATCAATCATATCAATTCATTTTTGAGTCTTGCAAATTTTATCAAAACAAACTTGTATTTTTATCAAAGAGATGTTAAGCTCAAAATCAAGTTTGATAAAAGTTAAGCATGCATGTATAGAGTGAAACAACTATACATATATCAATTAAACTTGTTTTGATAAACTATTCATGAAAATCAAATCCAAAACATGAAAACGTGTGTGTTTTGCACTTGAGCATATCAACTATACTAATTTTTACAAATGGATCTAAACACACTATCTAAACTATGGATACCTAAGTCTTCTTGACGATCTTCATCTTCAAGTAGACTTGCTCCAAAACTTCATCCATGGGCTAGGCAATGTATGATCTTGACGCTTTGGCCCTGGAATCATCATGAAAAGCTTCTAAACACCTTGTTGAAGCTAATCACCAACTAATATCTTGGTTAATGATCTGAAACTTAAACAACAAAAGATTATTAGTAACATAACTACATGAGTTAATCAACATCAAAACTAGGATGGAAGGCCTTTGGGCCAACAGACATGAATTATGGAATTCTAGAAACTCGCACACTCGCCATAATATATTAAAAAATATACAAATATATGTTTTTTTAGAGAGAGAAACAGGCAAGAGAGAGATCAGGAAGAGAAACAGATCTAGAAAGAGAGGGGCTAGAGAGAAGAGGCTTAGCTAGGAAAGAGAGGCTAGGGAGAGAAAGAGATTAGGAGGAAAGAGAAACATAAGGAGAGAGGAACAGGGGTAGAGAGAGAGAGTAGAGTGAAGAAACAGTAAAGGGGAGAGAGAGAGAGAAAGTAGAGAGTGATTGAGGAAAACAGAGATATAGTTTAAGGGTTGGAAGGATGTTATCTGGATGGATGCGTGTCTCTGTCTTCCACAATATATCCGCGGTAGCAAGGGTTATGCCGTTGAATCCACAGGGAGGAATAAGATAGAAGCTTTTCGGAACGATTTCTCTAACAGTTAGCTTGAAAAAAAGGGATATTGATTGTAAGAAATAGTTTTAGAAGTATAGTTTACTAATCATCTATCACAACCAAAGTAATATTTTAAAAGAATAAACATCATATTGAATAAAGAATTATCTACCCTAGGGTTTGATTGAGAATCAAGAAAGATGAATAACAATGTTGTAAATTCTAATTCATGTGCACTAATAACAATCAAACTATAATTCATCCTAATTTCAAAGTATAGCATAAGAAAAGTCTACTCAACATTATGCTATCAAAATTTTAGATATGAACTATGAATAACCATTTAAGAAGTGCAACTTAAATTAGTTAAACTCAATTATTAATTTATCTTCAAGAAAACTAATTTTAATCCTAGGGTTTTTAATAATAGATACCAATCAATTCATCTTTTAACTAAACTAGGGCTGATCTAGAGATTAGCGAACTATAAGTTTTAATTAGTTAAACATATTTTTTATTTTAATTTTTAATTTTTTTATGAATAAGAAAGGTTGCATGAAATTAAAAGAAGAAAAACAAGTAAGCTAAAGCAGAAAAATAAATTGAATTGCAAATAAGAAAAGTAAATAGAATAAAGAACCTTTTTATTAGATGTCACCAGCCAATTACAAAGCTCTTCTTCTTCAAAATAATAAAAACAAAGATACAAGAAATTTGAAAAGAAAAGAGGATTTAAAGGAAAACCTAAATTTGAGCCTCTGAGAGTTGTCCTTCCTCTATTGCTCTGCAGGGGTATTTATAGGGGATATAAGATATAGAGTCCCAGTACAACTCTCCCACGAAGACGCGTCACCAACATTATCCAAATAGCCGCGAAAACGCGGCTACGGCCGCATTTCTGCGGCAATAGCGTGGCTAATGGCCACGCGCTTTCTTGCGTGGCTTCCTCTGGTCCGTCCATCTAGGTGCCTTCTTCTAGATTCTGCATGCAAACCCTCTATCTTGAGAACTCGGATAACTTGGGAAGCAAGTTATCAAAAATTCAAATTTGAAAAGGATTTGTTCCTTTTATCTATATCTTTGTACTGCAAGCAACCAAAGTTTAAGTAGAAGTCCATCTTTTTTTTAAGATGAGGATTCATCTTATCCTTTTCCTTTTCTTTGCAATTAAGAGTCCCACTTTATCCTTCTCTTTAGCATTAGGATTTCTATTTTTATCCTTCCTCTTCCTCCCCTAGATTTTAAAATTAATAATTTAAAATTCAAGTTTAGATTAAGTTAGATAAGACAGAAGCTTCTAAATTACTACAATTAATTATGCATGTGGGCTTATGAACTTTTGGGCTTTTGGGCTTTAATTGGGCTTCATTTATTTATTTTTTTACTAACTCAAGGCTTGCACATTAAACAATAAAACATTAGTAGTAGTGCTTGATAAAAGAATAAATAGGAAAATATGATGGTAAATGTGATGATAAATATGCACTTTTTACTACCTATTACACCCCCACAGTCCTCGAGTAAAATTTAAAAAGAAAAAGGAAAAAAAAAACTAATCTATCCTAACTCACTTTCGTAGGAATCACGATTGCACTTAGCACGTGCAACAAGCCGTTAAACCTCTAAGTTATCCTAGAGGACGAGTGTTGTCTCATGAAATTTTTAGCGGATTCACCCACAAAATCCATAAAAGAAATTGTTAGAGATTTAATTAATTAATTTATTTTTTATTGATTTATTTTATTTTAAAAAGGAATATTTGAAATATATTTGAAGAAACTAAGTAATCTATAAGTTTTTAGGATTATCATTTTTATTCATTCTTAAACTTAGTCTTTATACAATAATTTGTTATCAATTTTAGGTAAGGATTAAAATTGAATTTTTATATAGTTTCTTTCGTTACCCTAAGTCATATGCATCCTTGTGACTTTTTAATAGGGATCCTTTAACTTGGACTCCCATGCCTCTTTATTATAATTTATATTTATATATATATATATATGTATCTTTTTTTAATATGTATAACTCATCTAATTTTCTTTTGTATAAGTATCAAGGCTTCTTGAGGCCCTCATACCTAACTAATTGACTATTAGATGTGTTAGTATATATATAGATAATATTTCTTAGTTTTCTTAGGCTTTCTAATCCACCCATGTAGCGAGCCTAAGGTCGGTGGCTCCCAAAACGATTGGTTTTAGGGCACCGGGTGAGAAACACCCCACGGACTTAAGGATTCGAGTGAACTAGTCCACAAAACTAAGGACTTTATTTATAAAATCAACTTTAAGCGTGAATATTTATGCTTCTTGAGGCACATGTATCCAGCTTAATTAGTGAACTTTTTATTTATATTATTTTTTTTTTATAAGGCACAAGAATTTTTGTCTTAGAATCTTAGATGTGGAAATGCATTAGGAATGCACATTTCATTAAGGCAAAAATCAAGACTAATTAATTATTCAATTTTTTCTCTTATACCAAAAAATCTAACAATTTATTTTATTTTGACCAATTTTTTAGAAATCCTAATCATGATTTTTTCAAAATTTTAAGATTAACTTAGATTTCTTTCAAAAGATTTGTTCTCTTTTTCAAAAAGTTTTTTTTAAAAAATTTTTTTAGTTAGTATCTACCTTGTTAGTATGCTAGTAAATCCTCCACCACACCTATCTCATGCATTATCCTCAATGTATGAATAATGCATGTATGCATGAAAAAGAAAAGGGAAGGAAAATATTACTTTAAGGTGGTGGTTCCGATGGTGGTCCGATTGGTTCACGAAATGCGGCGCAATCGACATTTTGTGAAGTTCGGAGGAACCCACCAAAAATCTCTCTTGTACAACCCACTAAAATGATGTATGTATGAACATTTTTTATTAAAAATTTAACCCCATCTAATTTTCAAATTTCATAATTATTTTCGGAGTCAATTTTGTCAACCGCCTTGTCCCAAAATGGAGTGTGAAAAGATAGAATGATTGACTTGAACTTAGGAAGTACGGGAACTAATACCGACTCAAGAAAGTAACTTAAGTCAAGTAAAGGTGTAGGAATCGAGCTTGGTTCAGGAAGTGGGTCCAAATCAAGAAGTTGAAACTCAAGTCCACATTCATTTTCTCACAATGGAATGTGACTTAATATTGGTGATTCAAGTTCAAGAATGACAGGTGTGGGAATCAAAACTAACTTTAAAATATTACTCAAACAGGTAACAAAATAGGAGTCAATTGATTCGGGAATTTGAACTGGATCACAAATTTGAGAATCTAGGTCACATTTCTCATTGAGTTCAATTTCGTAAAAATGAGAACTGACCAATTTGTCAATGGGACTTTCAAAAGTATGAAATTGGTCAAGTTCAATATGATGATCATAAAGATTGGCGATTCAATTTCATGATGAATTGGCACAGGATCCAATGTTGACTCGGGAAAATATTGAAATCAGGTGAAAATACCGGAGTCATTATTGAATCAGAAAGTAGAATTGAATCATTAAGTTGAGATTCAGGATCATATTCATTCTCAAGTTCTATTTTAGGAAATGAATAACTTGCCAAACTGTCAATGTCATTTTTAAAATTTGGAGTTTGGGCAAGTTCAAATGATTGTACTGAAATGGAATCTTATTTTTCAAAACAAGATGACTCTTCGGCTCTAACAGAATGGTTAGGACATCAGAAATGGTTAAACGGTGAAAATGAAGAGTTTGGACCATTAGATCTATGTCATGATTATGGGCGATTTTAGCCTGAGTCATGGTTTCAAGCATCTTTTCATAGTCGATTGGTTCATCGTTTTGTTGTGATTGGACTTGAAAAGATGAAGTATTGTGAAATTCGTGATGAAATTGTGAGTCCGTCAGATTCAGTGATTGTTGCTTGGACTCACGCATAATCATTTCCAAGATTGAAGGTTTTCTATTTTGTGATTGTTGCTTGGACTCACGCATACTCATTTCCATCATTTTCAAGATTGATGGTTTTCTATTTTGAACTGGTGGTTATGAGTATGAATCTTGAAAATATTGTGGACAAGGTGGATAAGGAGGACAAATTGGTTGAAAATTAGACTTAGGGGAGATGAATCCCCATTGATTGTTTTGAAAATTACGATCATAAGATTGGGGACATGGGTTATATTGATTTTGATAAGACCACTCCAGCACACTAGGTTGGTTAAAGTTATGATATGCTGGGTTGGTAATATCAGAAAAAGAGGTAGGGGTGTAATATGGATTACTATTAAAATTGGAAGAATTATTGTTATAAGAAAATATCTAACCTAAGTTAGGGTAAACCTGGACCTAAACGACTCCTAACTTTAGACTGTCTTTAAGAGGTATATTGTCGACCTTAACTACAAGTTAATCGGCCAGGTAGGTGGCAAGGTTGGTGGGAAGTTATCCGTCAAAAACGTTCCTTAATTAAGTAACCACCAACCTTCGGGCTTTCGACCCTTAATCCCCTTCCTAGACACCGATTTGATAAGAGTTAATTTCGAACAACTTTCTCCTTCAGGCAATCTCCTAATGAGTCCTAGTTAACCTAAGATCAACGTCTAGTCAATTTTTATTTTAGGGTTAGGGTTGTGAATGCGACGGAGATGATTTGCGGGCCAAGGGAGGGTGATGAAATCCCCACCTTATCTTGTTTATGGGTTTTGTCCTTAAATTGATTTAATGCACGTGTAAAGAAATAGACAAGTAGTCACTCAAAAGCAGTAAATTAGCCAAGGGTGCTTCCTAGTGTATATGCAATGCGAACGTACCTTGTCTCCGATACTCTTCAACATAATTTAAAAAATTAAATAGACACGTGCCTATGATGCAAGAGTCTAATTTTTTTTTATCAACTAATAGGTTATTGTTAATTAGTTAGCAATATGCAGGGTGATCACAGAGAAACTTATCAGAGTAGTAAACAGAAATTACAATTTGCAGCAACCTGCAAAAAGTTCAGTCAGTAATTCACAACTATAGCCGCGGATCCGCGGCTATTGCTGCGTTTGCGCGGCTAGATAGTAGGCTGTGCTGCTCTGCCTTCTAGGGCAGAGGCACAGAGTTACTATATGTCCTTAGCTGCAGCTAATTTTCCTATTATCAGATCCTGCAAACAGAAAAAAATTAAACAAATAATTAGTTTTTTTTTAAGAGAATATCGTACCGTTCCCTCCCCGGCAACGGCGCCAAAATTTTGATTGAGGAAAACAGAGATATAGTTTAAAGGTTAGAAGGATGTTATCTGGATGGATGTGTGTCTCTGTCTTCCACAATATATCCGCAGTAGCAAGGGCTATGCGGGTCGAACCACAGGGGAATGCGATAGAAACTTTTCAGAACGATTTTCTCTAACAGTTAGCTTGGAAAAAATGGATATTGATTGTAAGAAATAGTTTTAGAAGTATAATTTACTAATCATCTATCACAACCAAAGTAATATTTTAAAAGAATAAACATCATATTGAATAAAGAATTATCTACCCTAGGGTTTTTGATTGAGAATCAAGAAAGATGAATAACAATGTAAACTCTAATTCATGTGCATTAATAAAATCAAAGTATAATTCATCCTAATTTCAATACATAGCATAAGAAAAATCTACTTACATTATGCTATCAAAATATTTAGATATGAACTATGAATAACCATTTAAGAAGTGCAACTTAAATTAGTTAAACTCAATTATTAATTTATCTTCAAGAAAACCATTTTAATCCTAGGGTTTTTTATAATAGATACCAATCAATTCATCTTTTAACTAAACTAGGGCTGATCCAGAGATTAGCGAACTATAAGTTTTAATTAGTTAAACATATTTTTTATTTTTTATTTAATTTTTATTATGAATAAGAAATGTTGCATGAAAAATAAAAGAAGAAAAACAAATAAGCTAAAACAGAAAATAAATTGAATTGCAAAATAAGAAAAGTAAAAAGAATAAGAACCTTTTTATTGGATGTCACTGGCCAATTACAAAGCTCTTCTTCTTCAAAATAACAAAAACGAAAATCAAGAAATTTGAAAGAAAAGAAGATCTAAAGGAAACCCTAAATTTGAGCCTCTGAGAGCTGCCCTTCCTCTGTTGCTTTACAGGGGTATTTATAGGGGATATAAGATATAGAGTCTCAGTACAACTCTCACACGAAGACGCGTCACCAACATTATCCAAATAGCCGCGAAAACGCGGCTATGGCTGCGTTTTCGTGGTAATACGGTGGCTAATGGCCAAACGCTTTCTTACGTGGTTTCCTCTGGTCAGTCCATCTGAGCGCCTTCTTCTAGATTCTGCATGCAAACCCTCTATCTTGAGAACTCGGGATAACTTGGAAAGCAAGTTATCAAAAATCCGAATTTGAAAAGGATTTGTTCCCTTTATCTTTATCTTTGTATTGCAAGCAACCAAGTATAAGTAGAAGTCCATCTTTTTTTTAAGATGAGGATTCATCTTATCCTTTTCCTTCTCTTTGCAATTAGGAGTCCCACTTTATCCTTCTCTTTAGCAATTAGGAGTTCTATTTTTATCCTTCCTCTTCCTCCCCTAGATTTTAAATTAATAATTTAAAATCTAAGTTTAGATTAAGTTAGATAAGATAGAAGCTTCTAAATTACTACAATTAATTATGCATGTGGGCTTCTGGACTTTTTAGGCTTTTGGCTTTAATTGGGCTTCATTTATTTATTTTTTTATTAACTCAGGTTTGCACACATTAAACAATAAAACATTAGTAGTAGTGCTTAATAAAAGAATAAATAGGAAATATGATGATAATGTGATGATAAATATGCACTTTTTACTACCTATCAGCAGAGAGAGAAAGTAAAGAGAGAACATAGAGAGAGACAGTAGAGAAGAGAGGGGCAGCAGCCCCTTCTTACTCACAGACCCGGAGGGGGGGGCCACGGCTTGGCCACGGGTCGGGCGCCGTCGGGCGCCTCCGGGGCAGTGTCGGGCACTGGTGGCCGACGATTGCGCCGACCAACCAAAAGAAAGGGGGTGAGGTGTGTGGGTTGTGTTGGAGGGGGTGAGGTGTGTGGGTTGTGATTTTGGGTGGTGGTGCTTGCGGTGGTGATGAAATTGATGGAGGGGTGAAATTGGGGGAGATGGGAGAAGGAGGAGATGGTGGGAGTTGAGATTGAGGTAGAGGAGGAGGGAATTTGGTGGTGATGATAATTAATTTGAAGAAGAAGAAGAAGAAGATGGAGATGGAAGTGGGTTTTAGTGAAATGATGGAGGTGGTGGAGATTAGGGAGATGAAGATGGTGTAGGGGTGGCAGCTAAAGTTGGACGCCGACCATGGGGTCACCGGAGTTGGGAGGAAGGTGGTGATTTTAGTGGTGGTGGAGGAATTGAAGAGGAGAAGTGGATGGTGGTGATGGATGTTGAAGAAGATTGAGATGGTGATGATGGTGTTGGAGTTGAGGAGGAAATGGGGGAGTGGGAGCTGCCAGAGTTGGGGAGGCCACCAGAGAGGCAGCATCGGAGCTGGGATTGCCAGCGATCACTAAGGGAGGAGATGAGAGGGAGAGGGGAAGGAGAAGGAAAAGATAAGAAAATGGTAAGAAAAGGAAAGAAACGAGAAAAAGAAAGAGAGAGTGAGAAGTGAGTGAGGTGATGGGGGAGTTAACGAAGGGGGTGCGGGTACGACAGGTGAAGGGATGGGGGGAAGAGAAAAAAGAAAAAGAAAGAAAGAAAGAAATGAAAGATTCTGAAAATAATAATATTATAATATTATCGGGAAATATCGACTGTTGCAGAAAAATTCTCAAAATACCCAGAGATACAAATATCATCCTAAGGAATAATATGAAATCGGTTTTTTAGAAATAAAATCTCATTTTTAAAATAAAAATCTTGAATCTACCAGCGATACTGGCCGACACCAAATCTGATCGAGTTCTGATAAATTCAGAAAATTCACCAAAAATGCATTAATATAGAATATATAATTTTAAGAGATAATATGAAGTGAATTTTAAAATTTGACTCCGTTTGTAACTTAAGAATTCTGGAATCGACCAATAGATATCGGTCAACACTAAAAACTGGTCGAACTTTGATAAATTCAGAAAAATTTCAGAAATGCATTAAGTAGAAAATGTGATTTTAAAAAGCAATATGACAGTAGAAAGCAGAAATTCAATTCCGATTATAAATTAAAAATCTTGGAATCGACCAGTGATACTGTCGACATCGATTTTGAAGATTTTATAAATTAATTCGGAAAAATTTCAAAAAATCTTGAAAATCTAGAATATTAAAAAATGATGTTTAAAACTGAAATCGGTCAAATTTAACTACTGAAAAGACTATATCGAGCAATACACTAGGACCTCACACTTGAGGATGTGGAGCCCGTCCTCAAATTTTCAAATACCCATATCTCAAAAAATCACCAAAGAACAAAATTTGAGGGCCTCACACTTGAGGGTGTGGAGCCCGTCCTTCAGACAGCGGACATCGATGGGTAGGAATTTGATAATGGATTCCTTCCACTCATCATCAGTTGTTACAAGAAATAACATATAATTTGCATAAAAATTCAAAAAATACAATAAAAAAAGGGCGAGACCTCCCGATTTGCTTCAAGTTCAGCCTCCTGCTTCTCCTCCTTGAGATGTTGTCGCATGCCCCGGTCCCCGCCGCCACTCTCCCCTTCCTCAAGCTCGAACCTCGCCTCACCCTGCCCTAACCCCCCCCCCCCCTTCTTCCCCTCCGCGTGCGTTCTCAGCCCCACACCTCTTCTACTCTCTCTCTCTGTCTCTGTCTCTCTCTTTCCGATTTTCGTTTAGAAATTTTGTGTGTTGTCTGAGGAGGGATAAAGTCGTCATTTTTTTCT